>VCRD01003384.1:55713-85272 GCA_006783055.1 Trinorchestia longiramus | reverse complement strand
ATAACTAGTGTCGGTGCAATAACTAGTGTCGGTGCAATAACTAGTGTCGGTGCAATAACTAGTGTCGATGTAATAACTAGTGTCGGTGCAATAACTAGTGTCGGTGCAATAACTAGTGTCGGTGCAATAACTAGTGTCGGTGCAATAACTAGTGTCGGTGCAATAACACGAGTGATGTGTCGCACACTTCACAGTAACGCCATTAAATTCATGACACGATTAATATCATGGGACATAAAATGGCAGCTCCCCACAGCTGTTAAGGGGATGTGCCTCTGACAGGTGCAAGTCCTGCTAGCTGTGATTGCTTATTAAATGTTATGCAAATAGCCAATTTAGTTGACCATCTCACAGAGATAACCTGCACTGCGTTAACACAAGAGCTCCATTCCATCTTGTTTTAATTGAGGAGCATTCTGTGACATGCAGCAACCACGTTCAAGAAAAGTCATAATTTATTTGTGTCACGTGTAAGATGTTCTTGAACTTGTCCCATCGCCAATGATAAGTTCGTGATCGCAAAAAAATGAAGTTTCTTCTTCATCCTGCGTTGAAAACTTGCATCACGAAAGTTCCTAATGAGTTCACAAAAAATCACTCGGTGCACATTTTGCAGAAAAAAATCATTTCTTTTTGAAAGAAGTTCTTATAACTGTGAGGGCAAGGGCATCATTCAAGCTGAATGAAATCAAATTTTTTTTATAATAAATGCAATGAATGCGGTGCATGCAGTGAGCACAATGCATGCAGTGCACGCAGTAACTGCCCCTCCGTAACAACTGTTAGTTTATTGGGATTATAATAAACGTTTAGATAATTAAATAATCATCTGATTAGCTAATTAACTTATGATTTTAACTGATTAACCGCTTACTTGATTAGCAGCATAACTGAATTCATTGATTAGATCTTCAGTTAATTCACGAAGTAAAAGTTTTGCTTAGCAGCAAATGGTGAAATTTTCCGCTACTCAAGATCATACGTAGCTATCTTCAGTAGTGTTTTGTATTTATTAGACGTAACAAAGAGTAGTGAAAGTAATAATTATGACGGCAGATATCATTCAAAATAATCTCTATGGCATCAGACTACAGAGCAAATTTAATCCTCCACAGTTTTTTCTTAAAAAACAGTTCAAAAATAAGAAAATCGATGCAAAAACAACATAATTCAGGCATGTGTAGTGAAAAAATTTTGAAAAAAAAACTTCCAGAACACAAACACCACTGATGAAAGGTTGTGAAATGTGTCATAGGACGGGTTGTGTATACAAATTTTAGCCCAAGTTTGAGATTTTCAAGCGAACTTGACCCTCATTACTGTAAAGTGTTTTTTTCCTTAAAAATGCTCGAGTCACAACCGTGAACTCCCATCGTACGCAAAACCAGTCTTGACGGATGCCTTACCTTTTCCTAGTTACCTCATCATTCCTTATTTGGCCTCTCCAGGCCCCGAGTTCTGGGGGGTTATCAACCTCCAGTGGGTGATGTGCTCGGAGGGTCGACGCCAGTCCCCCATCAACCTCGACCCCCGTACCTTGCTCTTCGACCCCAACCTCACCCCGCTCCAAGTCGACAAAACAATGGTGGGTCTTCTCTCGTAAACGGCTGAACTCAAACAGTAGTGAGGCAACTTTTTAATAAGCTGAACTCAAACAGTAGTAAAGTTACTTTTCGACAGGCTGGACTCGAATGGGCAGTGAAGCAATATACCAAGAAATTGAACCTAGATGGGTAGTAAGACAATGTTTCAACAGGTAGATACAAAACAAAGAAAAAGAAAAGCCTCAAACAGGCAGATAGAGAAGCCTACACTTTTTAACCTTTTTAGTGTCTCTTGCATGTAAACCTAATCGAATAGATAAGTAATCAACTGAAAGAAAAATACATCGGCCACTTCTAACGGTCGTAGACAGTATGATAAAATTTTCTTAAACCCCTTTCTCATGTTCGCTGCCTTACATGACTCGTCAGTTTTTAGTTTTGTTGTCTTGCATTTCCTCTGCAGCCACTAGAACCTACATATCAGAACACGATAAATGTAGGTCATAGCCCATTGATAAAATCCCCACTATTGCAAACACCCAAGATTCTGTTATTATATCAGTGATTCGTACGCCTTCTTGATGCCCGTGAACTCGCTCTCAGCTACACCTAATCATTGTTTCCTTTCTTCTAGTTATAACACTGGCAGCTTCTCGGAATTTTTATAAAATATGTCATAGAAACTTATCCCACGTAGCTCTTTATCCAAAATTGAGAGTTTCCATCAGAGATGCGCGTTTGTTTCTCCCGTAGGTATCTGGAGAGTTGGTGAACACCGGTCACTCGCTGGAGTGGCACATGGTGGACTACCGCCTGGACAACACGCGTGAGAACGGCCGTGAAAGCTACCGGGACAGAAACCGGGGGCTCGACATGATTGCGGAAGACAAGAGTTCAAACCGAGACCACCATCCATCCGTGCATATCTCAGGGGCCGTCAACGTGACCGGAGGGCCTTTGTCTTACCAATATTCCTTGTCTAGAGCGCGGCTGCACTACGGAGAGCGAGACATTCAGGGCTCAGAACACACCATTGACAACCACGCATTCCCCGCTGAGGTAAGTTGTACTCCGTCAGAACATGATGAAAGAAAAAATAAGAACCTTTATTCCTAATCAATCACCCAGTGCATAAAAATTGTATTCTCAATTCTTAATGCAAACTTTCCAAATTTCTCATTTTTGTTCATTGATTTGAAAATTTTGATATTAGTATCATTGAGCCGATGTATACATTTATCGTGAGAACCCTGCATATTATAGATAATTATCTGTTATTCCTATGATGTGGATTCTAGTGCATAAGCTATTCAATACTGTTCACACACTTAGGTACAAATGTTGTAAATATCAAAACCACACAAGAAAGAAATTTCATTTTCATGCGCATCAAAACCATTGTATCAGGCTTAGAATATTCTTTTTAAATACGACACTCAGTCCCAGTTCACAACACTAAAGCTCCCCGGCAGCGTAGTGCATTGCTCACACTGAAGAAAAGCTCCATTCCAAAAAAATTGTCACACTTTAATCTACTTACGTTCTTTTGATAGTCAGTACAATGATGGCAACTTTGCGAAAAATGCGACAGGAAAGAACACGTGCAACATTTGCAGGCCTAAATACGGTCTAATGCACGCCTCTAGTTTCTAGACAGCGGTCGTATTATGAGGTCATGCAGGCGTAGAGGCAGTGCTGCAGAGCTTCTTTAGTGCTTCTTTGCTCCCTGCTTCAGTTGTGTGAGTTGTTTCATGCTGCTGCCTGCCTCCCAGATGGCCTGTGCATGTAAGAGGGAGCGGGATGCGTGAGGCAGTGTATGATAACACACTCCAACGGAAAAATCTTGCGAATACCTTCCATCCCAGTGTTATTTGCGTCATAGGTGCTGTAGGGACTGGACACTATAGTATCAAAAGTCGCAGACCTTATATCCAAATAATACTTGTAATGTTTGTAAGATAACGTCGTAATCATGTATTCAACAACCATTAAACGTAACATAATATTGCTAGACATGTTATGGAATACATAGTCATTAATGTCACCTCTAGGAAAAGTTATGCAATAAAACAATGTTGGAATGAAATTATTAGATGATTTCGAGATAACTTGATTACTTTATCTGAAGTCACGTCCCCGTCAGCAGTTCATGAACATAAAAAATGAAAAACTAATTTCAACAACTAAAGTCAAGCAGTAAAAATTAATTTATCGACGATAGACTTTAGGTAAAAGACTCATAAACATTGGTTTACCCATTGGTTTCCCTGCCCATCTGTTGGTTGACGCCAACATTGTAAAATTTGAGTTCTGTGGTACTTCCTTCATCAGCTCCACATGGCCTGACCAGTCAGTCTCAGCAGGATTGAAGTCCCTGTAGGTCTCTGAAACTTGCTGCGGTTACTGGAGTTGTGGTCGTAACTTCTAGGAGCCCGTAGACAATAGCATGCTGCCAGTTGTGATAGCATGCTGCCAGTTGTGATAGTATGCTGCCAGTTGTGATAGCATGCTGCCAGTTGTGATAGCATGCTGCCAGTTGTGATAGCATGCTGCCAGTTGTGATAGTACGCTACCAGATGTATTATCATGCTACCAGTTGTGATAGTATGCTGCCAGTTGTGATAGCATGCCAGTTGTGATAGTACGCTACCAGATGTATTATCATGCTACCAGTTGTAATATCATACTGCAAGTTACAATATCTTCCTGATGTATATGAAAAACCCATTAATGTTTTATTTATATGTAACACTTAACATTGGAAATAATTTGATTCGATTTAACAGTGACTGAAATCAATTACTGATATTGACTGGCAACATTGCAGTGGTACATCACAAACATGTTTATATTTGAGACATTCCTTGAATGTCCTGCTGAAATATGATAAAATATTATTATGAAGTTTATGAACAAATGAAGATTTAAAATATTTCGACTGACTTTATATACTCCAGAGTATTGACGTTATGGCATTATGGGTATTTGTGTATATACTCTGCGTACTGACATGGCATTATGGGTAGTTATGTATATCTTCCTGAGTATTGACATTATGGTTCTATGAGTGTTTATAGATACACTACTCTAGAGTATAAACCTCGTGATAAGTTTCAATATAAAATTTAAAAGCAGTTAAATTTAAAATTATCGAAATTGCAGATACATAATCCACAATATCTAAATTTTTTCGATATTTTTACTACTGGGTTCATAATTACATTGCGTAGAAATTGGTAATATTAGATTCATAATTATAGGCTGCAGAAATTTGTAATATTAACATTATTATAATGTTGAGAAAATATTTATGTCTTTGCTACGGTTCATGCCACAAAACTTGAATTATTTTCTGAGATTGAATTTGTTGTTTATTTCATTGCGCTCCATGGCTGATGAGAGCAACAATGAGAGTGATGATGAACATGATAATGATGACGAAGAGGAGGACGATGATGAGGACAACGATAAAGATGATAATGAACATGATGATGATGATGATAATGATGATAATGATGATGATGATAGTGATGATAGTGATGATGAACATGATATTGAGGATGATAATGGCAACAAGGCAATGATAAGTCATCACACGGAGACTCATAATTAGGCTTCTCACTATTGCACTGAATAGACAATGAATTATTCAGTTCTGTGTCGCCAGAATTGTTAATTAAGCAAAACAATGAAATGCATGCAGTTTTGTAATTCAATTATGGGACAACGTCTCTGATAAACAACTGCATGATAAAGATGTGCAGCTACACTGCCAGCATTCGAGACTCTGACTCCAGGCCAAGCATCTGCTGTACAACTGTGCACTTTGTGATGAAAACAACTAGTTGTAATGCTAGTGTCACCCACTTTGTGATGAAAACAACTAGTTGTAATGCTAGTGTCACCCACTTTGTGATGAAAAGAACTAGTTGTAATGCTAGTGTCACCCACTTTGTGATGAAAACAACTAGTTGTAATGCTAGTGTCACCCACTTTGTGATGAAAAAAACTAGTTGTAATGCTAGTGTTACACGCTTTATGATGAAAACAACTAGTTGTAATGCTAGTGTTACACGCTTTGTGATGACAACAACTAGTTGTAATGCTAGTGTTACACGCTTTGTGATGAAAACAACTAGTTGTAATGCTAGTGTTACACGCTTTGTGATGAAAACAACTAGTTGTAATGCTAGTGTTACACGCTTTGTGATGAAAACAACTAGTTTTCATCACACTGAGCTTCTCTAGACTGAGCTCAGTTTGTTTTTAAGATAAGCATCGTGAAGACAGCGCTGTTAAGGAGGCGTTGCTCGTGTTTGCTCTAATAAGAAAGACGAATTCAATGTCTGGTGTAGACGCGTTGGAGGCTCCTCATTTAACTGGCGAATGCACCAGTCGGCTCACCCTTATGTCATCAGTAGACGGTTTCTCTTCAAATCTCTGTAGTCGAATGAAGCATTTAAAAGAATGTTGTTCATAATTGCAACGTTATTGTGATTATTGTTGATAACAAAATACTGCATGAATAACAATAAAGAGAATAATAATAATAAGAATGTTCATGTAATGTTAATGATAGGCGGCAGATGACGATGACAGTCTAATGAACTGGCTGTGGTTTACTGAAATTAACAGAATAGAATATGGCGACAAGAACGAGCAGCTTTGGTCCATTCTTGGGTTGCTGCCTAAGTTCCAAACCGTCAAAAGTTAAGGCTTCAATCACACACAGGCACCTCAATCCCTCATGAGTACTTCAATCATTCACACGTCCTTCAACATCACACAGGCCTCAGCAGTAAACAAAGATAAGAAGAGGAAGAGTAACACTCCAACTCTCAGTCATCAACTTTTATGCAATAATCACCTGACTCACCCTACACAACAATTAGAAGACTCATCCTACACAATGGTTATATGACTCTTGGTACACAATAGTTTAATCACTCATGATACACAACTCTCACATGCCTCTTGGTACATTGCAAGCTCATGACTTGTGGTACATTATTATTCCCTAACTCAAGGTATACAGACTGAGAGAAATTACAATACTCTAATAAACGACTGGAAATTTTGTCCAATACAGCTGCAGCTGTACGGCCACAACAGTCAGCTGTACCCTAACCTGACTGTGGCAGCTGCACAGGTGTACGGGGTGCTGGCTGTAGCAGTTCTCATCCAGGTGAGTTGCAATAATTCGTACTATTCAAGATAGAAACCAAAACCCACGTAAAAAGACATATTTAAATAGGTTCTTTTTTATATAGGAACTTGTTCTTACCGAAGGTGACTCCAAGAAATGGAAGAATCAGCACTGTATTTATCACTCCAACAAACATCCTGGTCTGAAAGCTTGTTAAGAAGCGTTATAATTCATCATCCAGAGACTAGAAATGTTAGCGGAAGTTCTTATATATTCTGAAAGATATTATCTCAAAAAAGGGATGTTATGCAAAAAAATTCTCTCCTCTAGGTTTTCTCTAAACTTAAATTTCGCTTAAAATTTAGGCAATGCCTCCACAGGAGGTATTGTTTACGATGGCTTATATTTTCTTACTCTTACTCTTAAGATTTGAAGTCAAAAAGCCCTTCGCTGACCGCACTTGAAGGGCTTCCTACTTAATTAAGGCAATTCAACACCCTGAATTAGAGGTACGACTATTGATACATTGCTATATGGGTACATAAAGAGGCTCATTAATTCTTTAGATTCAGCGAGCTATTTACTCGAACGTTGCTCATAATAAATTGAGGAACAGAAATCTCCCCATGATTAATTTAATTTGTGTAAATAACATGGTTTTATGAAGAAAATTAATGATCAAGGCTATGAAGAGGTATTGTCTATCAAAATATTCTAATTACGTGCGTTCCAGCAATCTCTCCATCACTTTCATCATAAATTTCAATTCAAAATTAAAATATGCTCATTCTCTTCCAGTCAAGAATAAAATTTATCGTACATACAACGCACATACTAATGAAACCCTATTTAACATCAATACTAATAAAATTATATCTTCACAAAAGTCTCCTTTCACCTCTTCTTCCATATGATTGATTTGATTGATTCTTACCGTTTGCATCAAGTGGACTTCTACTCATGAGCATCTGGCCACAATTACAGGCAGTAATTTGAGTATCGAGGATACAAGCTCAATAAGGGATTATAAGCCTAAATTAACGTTCCAAGAATATGCGCTTGAGCTGAGTAATTAGGTTTAGTGAGGCATTATCCTGATCCCAGCTGGATCAAAGACGTGCTCTAAGCGTACTCCTAGGCGCGCTGTTATCCAACCAAAACTGCCGTTTCTCACGCAGCTCCGTTTCCCACACTGCGCAATAACATCGTAGATAACTGTACTCGTAATAACCTCGTAGACAATTGTAATAACATCGTAGATAAGATACTCGCAATAACTTCGTAAGTGTATTAACATCATAGATCAGTATAATAATAAACAACGTAGATAAGTGCAATAATATTGTAAACAAGTGTAATAACATCCTAGATAAGAGTAATAACATCCTAGATAAGTGTAATAATATCGTAGATACGTGTAATAACATCGCACTTGTATTTTTAACCAACAATATCCCGATCGTTGAGTAGAAAGTATGTATGGGAATTAACTGTTAACGTGCTGCCTATTCATGCAACATTTATTAATATGTAAGGGTACTGTAGTGAATCGCATGGCTCCACTACAAACGAGTATGCGACGAGGCAAGCTTTCATCGACCAATGAGCAAACAGGACAGAAGAAGATAATCCAGCGACGAGGCTAGGCCCCGTTACGACCAGAAGCGACATTAACCAATGAGCGGTCACGCTCAGGCAGCAGAGCCCAGCCAACCGCCCAATATAAAGAGGCTGCAACGCTCAGCATCACAACACTTTAACTTAAACAGCTTCAACTTAAACAGCCAAAAAACATGATCAATTACCTACTATATATATTTAACATGTTCCTTTCAGCTGGCTAGTTTCCTGACAAACTCAAGCATACAACAATGATATTTCTTAACAAACCCAATACTTCACAAAAATCAGTACAAAATTACAGGCTCATTTCTCTAATAGATGTTCGTGGCAAACTACTTGACAAGATATTTAATAGAAGACTTACAAATTACATAACAATACATGGCCACTACAACATTGGGCAACACGGTTTTAGGCAATACAGAGGGACACACACAGCATTGACAACATTACACGAAACCATAACAATAAATCTGGCGCAAAAACACTCAATAGACATAGTACGAAGGGATGTGTCAAAGGCCATTGACAGGGTATGGCACTCCGGCCTCATCGACAAACTTACACAAACAAACTTACCTCCACTATTTATCAAAACACTAAATGACTATCTCACAGACAGAACAGCATCAATAAGAATAGATACATATACAGGACCCCAGTTTACGTACACTGCATACAGGCGTACCCCAAGGAGCATGCCTGTCACCAACACTCTACAGCTTCTATACCCACGATTTACCACCCCCATTACCCAATACCGATTATATCTGTTTTGCAGACGATATCACTCAACTAACGTTTGGTAAATATCCCACCATTATGCAGCCCAACAAACCATACACGCAATAACACAAATGAATACATACGAAAGCAAATGGAAAATCCAAACCAATATCAAAAAGTTCAAAATTATCATCATCAACAGATATAAAACAGCAGACATCTTCATGGACAACATATACGTCCCATACTCAAAAAAGGTACAGTTTTAGGACTTCAATTTTCAATTTTGGATTCAAAAGTCAGATGACGTCCAGATGTGCAATAGCAAACAATAACATCAACAAATTATTTAGATTCTCCCACCTCTTACAATCTATCAAGAAAAAATTATACATAACATTTGTTAAATTTGCATTAATATACCCAGTCATCCTCCTGCACACGTATCTCCATCAGCCATATCAAAATTACAGGAAGTATAAAACGGAGCATTTCGCTACATAACCAACACAAGCTGGACAGATTTTGCAACAGCCAAATCCCTTCACGAAGGACAAATATTCCACCCATCAACATCCTCAACGCAAAAGAAATTTGAAAAGAAAATTTAATCCAATTTACTAATAATAGACACACAACAATACAATAGTCTAACGCTCCCGCCAGAACTTATCAACAAGCAGCACCATAGATTTCGAAGTTCGAAACTGCATGCCCTGGCCCCAGCACCACAACCAAGATACCTATAATTATAGGTATCTTGGTTGTGGTGATCTATTATAATAGATCACGAGCAAAACAGGACAAAAAGGCCGAGTGCAGTCGCGTTGAGAGATACGGAGTTTCAACGCGGGACGGCGCTCAGTCTAAAATGGGAGGGCAGTTGGAACCCCTGGTCCTGTGTGGAGAGTCAGACAGCATGACGTTGACTTAAGTATGACGACAGCATAATATCCACTGAAATGACCGAAAAACATTCATAAAACTCCCATTATTTCGATCTGACCGACCTACCTGTTAATATCACTATCTTCATCCCTTGTCCTTCATCCACTCCATAACCTACAATCCTAACCTAACCTAATCTAATCATTCTAAAAACCTATCCCGGTCAAATTTTGTATAAATGTAATAACTATGCACATTTGTGTATATGTAAAAAAAATGTGAATGAAAAATAATAAAAATGAATAAATAAATTTAAAAAAATAAGGTAAATATATATGTATGTAAATACGTGTACAGAATAACAAATGCACATACATGCGTTCGCATATAATTGTAAATATTTACAAAATATGTACATAAGAACCACTATAAATAATGTACATATTAAATGCAAAGCCCTGACGGGTTTGTGTATACATGTATATATACCCAGTAACTAATCAGTCTCCAAGAAAAATTTCATGGCCACCCAATTCCGAGCAATGCATCTTTTTAGCCTCTTACGGTCCCTTTCCTTTTCACTTCCTGTTTCTGGTACAATCTGTGCCAAACTCTTTTCTTTAGCTCTTTCCTGGTGACACCGACCGCCATCACCGCGTCACACATTCTCTACCAAGCACTTCCAAAGTCAACATCTCCACCAAAAACTCTCATCACCTGAACAACTCAACTCATAGCCAACAGCAGAGCAGAGACAGCAGAAACCAACCATCCTGTGTGCGAACAGGATGGGCTCAAACAACCTACGCACCAACAAGAAGTGCACGCGCTACAACTCGCCACGCGCTCCAGTTCGGCACGTCCCGGCAAGATATCAATACGCCAGTACTAGACGTCAAGACGTGCGCGCCGAAGAACTAATATCATATTCAAATGTCTAAATACAAACTATTAAACTCATCCTGCCTTTAATTGCCTTTTCTCCTATTGGGTTCCTCGACGGTCCTTTACTCCCTCAGGCGCTCACTCCGAGTAAGATAAAGATATTCAATGTCTGCTCAGAGATAAGAGATGCCTGAGGGTTGGGACTGAAGAGTGATTACTAGAGTGATCACTATAGTACAAAATATTAGAGCATCTGAGGTTATCTTAAATAACATCCATATATTGAATTATTTTCTCATGTTTGTTATAAATTCTTTACTTGATTGAAGTTCCCACCCTGATCACTCAGTTCATTGGAGTGACATGAACCTGAGCGACATGTGTAAAAAAGCCGCATTCTCCACAGAAATTGAAAAGAAATGGAATTTTGTTAGCTTTCTAATTCTACATTTTACAACTGGATGTTAGTTGTAACGAGAGAAATTTACTTAATGATGTATTAAAACTTTTGTGAAAAGGCAGAGCTTGAATGGTTAATGCGTGTTCCGTGCCAGAGCCAAAGCTGGTGAGGTATGAAACTTTTTGCGTCTTCTGAATTTGAATTGCGTTGAGACTGTGACGGATTACAAATTACTGAGATAATTTGAGCGCCAAATGAGCAATAGTGCTAAAGAGGCTTTATGAAAAGAATTAATCGCGAGTCTGGACTTCAAGCCTAATCTGAAGCAAGTAATTAAGCCTGCAGAGTCTACCTGATTTCTCTGTAAAATAGTTGCATGCACGAATTATTCAGTATATTACCAGTTCAATTGTACTCGTAATCGGTCCATTTTCCATTATTTTCTCCCCGCTCCTATTCTACTTTTGCTTTCCTTTACTTTTTATTATTCTTGAAAATAATTAGAGTTCAAAGTATTGAATCAACTGAGCTTTGAAATTGTTTTTCTGTCGTTTCATTTCTAGCTGAAGTGAACGAAGAAATCAGATCACTTGATTGAAAAGTATTAATATATTATCTGAAAACATTTCACAGCTTTTGCTTTCGATTGAAAGAATATTTTTTCCCAGAAATTGCTTGCAGATTATCAAAGCCTGGATCATCTAACTTTACATCTGAGAAGCGAAAATTCATCACATTTTATGCTTGCTGTTCATGCCACCTGAACATTATTCTCTGCTTGAATGTTAATTCGACCCTGAGTTCAAGACTATAATTTTTTTCTTGCTTTTGGCTCATTAGTTTCACTGATATCGTGACTAAATGCCTGCGACTCGCATGATTGCAAGCTGCAAAAATGTATTCTCTCTAGAGGGATGACGTAGAGGGTCACTCAGTGTTGAGTCTAGCTGTTACAGAACTTTAATGTTGACTTCAGTGTGTCGTCACAATTTTCATCTAAACTTTTCGGGAAAGATAAAGAGATACTCCTCCTCTAACAACTGCTATGGGTTTTGAACTTTGCTTTTAGGAAACAATTATTTTTAAACATAAATATCATGGCGGTTCTGCATTAGGTTTCCTGGAACATTTTTTCATCATATGTTTATACCTAAGAATCACTTACTCTATTTACTGAACTGGATAAACGGGAATAATCGCCGTACAGGTGAAAGAAAGTTCCTTCTTTGAATTATCAGATGACAACTGTTTTCTGCGAACCTAAGTTTTAAAATTTAAAAATCCCAAAGCAGGAAGTTGAAAAACCGATGCTGGAAGAGAGGACGTAAAGATATCAAAGAAAATCTAATTATGAGTTAGTCATAAAACCTTTAATCAACTGGACACATGTTTTATAATATATTTTGCTGTGCGTTTAACTTGAGCAGCTCGGAGACCGCACTTCACCAGCACTGGCCACCATTCTTGAAGAGCTCCATAAAGTCACTTTTGGAGGTAAGAGTCCCAATGAACCATGCATTCATAACGTCACTTTTGGAGGTAAGAGTCACAATGAACCATGCATTCATAACGCCACTTTTGGAGGTAAGAGTCCTTATGAACCATGCATTCATAACGTCACTTTTGGAGGTAAGAGTCCCAATGAACCATGCATTCATAACGTCACTTTTGGAGGTAAGAGTCCTAATGAACCATGAATTCATAACGTCATTTTTGGAGGTAAGAGTCCTAATGAACCATGCATTCATAACGTCACTTTTGGAGGTAAGAGTCCAAATGAACCATGCATTCATAACGTCACTTTTGGAGGTAAGAGTCCTAATGAACCATGCATTCATAACGTCACTTTTGGAGGTAAGAGTCCAAATGAACCATGCATTCATAAAGTAGCTTTTGGAGGTGAGAGTCTCAACGAACCATGCATTCATAGTCACTTTTGGAGGTGAGAGTCCCAATAAATTCCTATGCATCCCCACCACCAGGGCCTGGATATTCTGATATGTGTATCCCCGTATACGCACTGTCTATACGAGACAGAAAAAATTCCCATATATGTGTTTTAAACAAAAACACGATACAATTTACGAAAAGGGCCTTTTGACCAATCGTATTGTCAATTAGATTCTGATCCTTGGAAGATAAGTCAGTGAAATCTCAGGTTTTGAACTCAATTTCATTAGAACGTAAATCATAAAGATGCTGTGTTCCTAATTCAGAGTTATCTCGACTCAAACAAATATCACGGAAAGAGCAGTACAAGTAAAAATATTTGAACACGTGGTGCAAATACTCTTCAATTATTAGAGTGACCACTGCTCTAACTTAGTATTCACAATTGACAATGCCAACCGCATTTCAAGCTAAGAAATAGAGCAAAACTCTATTCTCAGAGCTTCATGCATTATGTCTGAAGAAGTTTTTGTGACGAAGGGTTACACTGTGCAGTGTGACCTTACAAGAATTTATTCAAATAGCATCCATTGGTGAGAGCTTATAGATAAATATTGATTCGTTATTTTTATGGGTAATCTATTGTTTATTGCATTGCATCAAGATATGTTATCTAGAAATTATCAAAAGATAACATCGTTTTCTTCTTTTTTCTTTTAGGACTTTAAAGCATGTGTTATTTTGTTATTATATGCAGTTATACATAACGCACGCTACACACAACACATGTTACATACACGTCGTACAAAGTATTTCACTACTGAATATCAATTCTGATTGTGAGTTTTATAATAAATTCTCCCTGAAAATAAAGTAGTAAACTGCAGGGTATGCATTAACAGAAGGATACTGAATGAAAGCGCCGAGTTACCTTCCGTATGCATGATTAATATGAACAGCTTTTTCTGCGTACCACACTCTCTGTTACGTAACATATTTCTGTTGAACATCAGCTTTCCATTGAGCAATAGCTCTATTGAACAACTTTTCACTGCATAATAGCTTTCTATTGATCAACAGCTTTCTATTGAACAACTTCCCACTGCATAACAGCTTCCTATTGAACAACAGCAGTTTTATTGAACAACTTTCCGCTACATAATAACTATCTATTGAACAACAGCAGCTAGATTAGACAACTTTCCTCCGAACAACAGCTTTCTATTAGACAACTTTCCTCTGCACAACAGCTTTCTATTGAACAACAGCTTCCTATCGAACAACTTTCTGTTAAGCAGACAAGCAGGATCGTGTATCTAAGTAGATGAGAACGCGACTGCTGTGGTCCAGTTGTCATACTGATGTTGTGGTGATGCTGCGTCCAGGCTCAAAGACGCGTGTGAAGCCGCTGCGACTATCAGACCTGCTGCCGAGCCACACCCACTACTTGACTTACGAAGGATCCCTCACAGAACCCGGCTGTCACGAGACCGTCACCTGGGTACTGCCTAACAAGCCCCTCTACATTTCCTTCAGTCAGGTCAGTTGTGTGTTGTTCAGCCAGGTCAGTCAGGTCTGTTATCTGTTGTTCAGCCAGGTCTGTTATCTGTTGTTCAGCCAGGTCCGTCAGGTCTGTTATCAGTTGTTCAGCCAGGTCTGTTGGTTCGCCCATGTGGATGTACGACAAAGTAATATGGGGGATTGTTGTGATGAAAGCAACCGCTCGTTGAAGATAGAGATATACTCGTATATGTGTAGTAGTAGTAATAGTACATTAAATGGTAGTAATATTAGGAAAGAAAATAATAAAACTGATATTATTGATAATAATATTACACGCATGAATAATGAATAAATAAATACAGCTGTTTCCGTGGCTGAGATGCAATCCCAAAAATAAATTCTGTTAGCCAGGGTATAATTTCCATTTTGTTTTCTTGACTAGTATTTATAAAAAAATGATACTGGTATAATGTTGCTACTATAATGCTATACACTTAGCATGCACAAAAATTAGCGTTTCAAAAACTACTACTACAGCCATTTAATTTTATTATGTATAGCAAGTATTTAATTTGTCTACTTATTATCTGCTGATATGTCATTTTGATTATATTGAATATCACTGTAGATTATTGGCAGAAATTAAATTTCTTGATTTTAAACTAATTAATAATGTGTGTGTACTTAGTAGTCTTGCTATTACAAATTCTATTTATTTAGAACCTGATGCAAATATTTCATGAGTGGTGAAAAATGCAACACTTTTCATACTGTTATTATTAAATTTAGTACGGATATTACTGCCTAACACGGCCTTTTTTTACGACGCATCCCGGCCGTAATAACAGCGTACCTGTATTGAAAACATTATCAGTGTTGCATTTTTTGCAATCCCCTGTCACAAAACATTTGGAGTATGTTTTAATAAAGGACAGTAAGTAATAGCAGGATACATATATTAACAAATATATTATTAATTAGTCATCCTGTAATGATACTGGCGCTAGAACGGACCGTGTGGCTGTTATGTGGCGTAATCTTGAGCATGAGTCAGAGGGTTCCCGCAAAAGCAAAAATGTTGAAGTAGATAGAACACATCCCACTCTATGCACCAGCAGGCGAATCTGCTTGCGAGCGGAAAGACCCGGGTTCGAATCCCGATGCCGACATGGTTGACGCAGCTAGAAATACGGCATGGGACTTGGGTATACAACCGAATAATTATCGAAGTAATTATCCGATCCAAGAATGGGCCAGAAGATTCGTTCCTATAGCCTAATTCTATTCTATTCTATTCTATTCTACAGAGTCCATCCCATTCTAACCAACCCATGTCTCTCGCCAGAACCCATGTCAGCCTACAAAACCCATCCCAATCTACAGAACCCACGAAACTTTCCAGAATTACTCCGTTATTCTTAGGACTTAGTTAGTAAAAGCACGGCATGGGACTTGGGTTGATCCAAGAATGGGCCAACCTCTTGTTCCTATTGCCTCATTCTTTTCTAGCATCTAGATACACTTCCCAGGCCGCTACATAGGACTTAGCTAGCAACTCTATACACTCCTCATGCCGCTACTTTGGACTGAGCTAGCAGCTCTATACACTCCTCATGCCGCTACTTTGGACTGAGCTAGCAGCTCTATACACTCCTCATGCCGCTACTTTGGACTGAGCTAGCAACTCTATGCACTCCTCATGCCGCTACTTTGGACTGAGCTAGCAACTCTATGCACTCCTCATGCCGCTACTTTGGATTGAGCTAGCAACTCTATACACTCCTCATGCTGTGATGTCTTCTCACCCTCACTGGGCAGATGCGGTCACTACGGGAGCTCAGGCAAGGACCCTCCTTACATCACCGCAACGCCCCTCTGGGCAATAACTTCAGGCCCCTGCAACCCTCACACCACCGCACCGTCCGCACCAACATTGACTTCACAGCTGCCCACCCCGCAGAGTCCTTCGCTAGTGTGAGTCCCGCTTTTTGGAGCTCAAACGGGGTGATCACAACTCGAACTTATTTCTCTTCTGATAATTCAGGATGAAAAATTAATTTTGAGCAGAGATGTGACACTAGTTTTAACACGTTAAGTGCGAAGTGACTCACCGGTGGGTCACTCAGGTTAGGTTCTGTAATTTTTTCAAAGCTTTCTAGTGACTGTATGTACAAAGTAAAGATTTGCACTGGCTAGACAACCGCACTTAACGTGTGAAGCGTACAAATGAAACTAAATTTTAGTTCTGAAGGTATTGTGAACAATGGGGTGCGTTTTTCATCTGTTTTTCCTAGGGACAAAATATTTCCAGTTGTCGAGTCTAACAATGGCAATGATGGGAAACATTCCTCAAATTTCAGGTACACAGTTTTCCAGTTTCTGTACACAGGGTCACGACGCAGTGTTGAAATATTGTTGGTCGTTGTGCAGGAAATGTTCGTGTTGTCATCACTAAAGCTGTCCCGAGCGTGTGAGCGTGAATTCGAAAACAGTGTTTTTTTTAATAATAACTTGTCGATTTTAAAACAAATACCAGAATATTTACGCACGTTCAGAGATAAAGTCACTGAAACAAGCACTAAAAAACCTTGCAGTGGAATTCTCGATGTTGTCGTTTCAGTATGACAGCTATGACATGGCAACGCAGACATGACAGCTACGACATGGCAACGCAGACATGACAGCTACGACATGGCAACGCAGACATGACAGCTACGACATGGCAACGCAGACATGACAGCTACGACATGGCAACGCAGACATGACAGCTACGACACGGCATAAAGCCTTTTCATTTCATTTGGATTTCATAGCCTTCCGTGTTACTCATTTGTTAATACTGACTTATCATTATCACAGTGTTACTCGTTTTAACGTACGGATCAGTAAGCTAGTTAGTGTAATAGATTTATTCACGAGGCAATGGGCTTACATCGCAGCAAAGATGGAGTATTTTGAGACTGGCTGAAGTTATCCACGTTTGAATGTAATTATAATGCCTGCTTGTGCTAATAACTTACATATCCTGTACTAGCTTCTAGTTCCCAACACCTCACAGGTTCACAAACTAAAAATTTATAAACAAAAGAACATCCTGACATAGAACTTTCAATGTGACTGCAAAATTCGTTAATAGGTTGAATTTCGTAGAAAAATTGGAGGAAATTTCATTGGCATGAAATATTTTTCATTCATTAAGTATAGGTGAAGAAATAAAAGCTCTAAATATACGTGAGTTACGAGTTCCCTTACACTGACAATTACACAAAACTTAGTTTGATCTCTTGAATTTTGTAAACACATGCTCGTTTCCATGAAGTTCTAGTTGCCTTAATCCAGTCCTCCCCAAAAAGCAAATGTTACGACAGGTTTGAATTGCTAATACAAAGTGTTTTATTTTGATTGCTTTGTGTTGATTAGAAATAACGATCTAAGAGGGGGCTGACGCACCTGCATTTGTATTAAAGTTGGAGTAGCAATTAATTAAGGAAGATATATCACTCGGAATTGCTGAGAAAAAACTTCACTTCCTAAAGGCGATCAGAGATCGAGTACCTTTCCAAATTTCCAACATCCCTCTAAGCAGAGCTTGTATTCACTTAGTCCAGTCACACACCTGTTTTCTAATGACATGACCGCTATGACAGCGCTTGCAACGCGCGCCACAGAAACAAGGGAAGAGAAAATACAGCGACGTCGGCGAATATTTAAATGACACATGAACATAATTTTTGTGGGAGAAATTACCTTTTAGGATAATAATTGCGCAGAGGTAAACCCCATTCAATGAAAAATGTCTCAGACTAATGTGATAGGAAAGTTTCAAACGGAAAACAATCGCAATGTATTCATGGAAAAATTTAGGCAAAAGACCATTTTTGAGAAGCGCAGAAATGTATTCGACACTTTTTTAATGAAGCTCTTACTTAAGATTTAATGCCAATTCTTCCTTAAGATTTATTGTAAGTACTTACTGGAAATTAGCACAGGTTTTCATTTAAGGTTTCATGCAAGCCTAAGTTGAGATTTGATGAAACTCTTAGTTAACAGTTTCCTAATGAGCTCTCACTTAAGATTTCTTAATGGAGCTCTTGCTTAAAGTTTATCAAAGCTACAATTGGAAAAGTAATACCTAAGCTGAAACTATACATTTCGTCTATGTGAGTCTGAAGTTCAGATTAAAGGTAAAAGAGGAAATTCCCTCGTGGAAGTCCGTGCTAGAGGCGGCGCAGGCGGTGCCCGCATTTGCATCGCCGCTCGAGTTACGAGGTCGACTTTTTCTCGAAAGTCGACAGTCATTCAAGGCTGTGATCCAATGTTCGATTTCAATCCTAGCCTACGACAAAACAGTGGAATAAAAGCAAATGTACTCTCGAGAGGATCACTGTTATTATTCGCTTATACTTTACCAAGCGTCTGATTAGCTGTATGGGCCATTGGTAACTAGACACCTAAATAGTTCCCTCTTGTAGTAATCGACACAACTGATCACGTCTGTGCCTCTGACACAACGCATATCTTCTCAGCATTAACACGTTTGTTGCGATTGCCTGATTGGTGTAAAACTTCACTTTGTACGCATAATCTTTAAAAGACTTGGAAAAAATTACAGAACCTAACCTAAGTGACCCACCGGTGGGTCGCATCGCAACAAACGTGTTAATATGTATAACTCCTTTACTAAAATATCAAGTAGTACTACGTTCGTTAGTCCCTTGATTATCACAAATTGAGAAAATCCCAAGGTTGCGTATTTACTATTGACATTTTACAATGAATATCGTCAGTTCGATATAATTATTTTCGCACTGTGAAGAAGTTACCGTAAAGTCAATCTAAATTGAACGGAAATTTTACATCAAAATAATCTTTTGAAATTAAACCAATTTAACTTCACAGGGACCAAAAAATCCGAATATTACATAAGCTCTTTATTTCATTACCTACAGTGAGAACGACATTAAGCTTAATGAAAAATGAAAGATCAAATAGAAAAAATAAATTTAAAAAATAGTATAAAATGTGATACAATTTCTTATTTATTTTAACGCGCACACATCAGTCAACATCCACCATGCAATATTTGTCCTAACGAAATTCTGTCCACCGAACTTTTCCAAGTTTTCCCATGGAGATATTTTTTCCTTGTCAAGTAGGACTCTATTTTAACGCACTAACTTGCATAATGTAGGAAAAAAAGCAAATTTCGAGTTAAAAATAGAAAAAATAGAAGTGGGAGTAAATAACTTTTCTTTCATTTTCGATTGCTGCCAATCTTGCAGGGTTACGCGCTAACAATTTTGTTGTACTTTGAGTTAGAATTTTACTGCACTTATTGTTAACAATCTTGTGTACTTAGTGCTGACAATCTTATAGTACGTGTTAAATTTTTGCGACACTCATTGTTAATAATCTGACCTTACGCATTGCTAACAAAATTGCAGTATTTAGTGCTAAGAATCTTGCAGTGTTTATTGCAGACAAACACATGGTTTATTGGCGACAATTAGGTAGTGCTTATTACTAACGGTTCAGCATTGCCGTTTGCTGACAACAGTCAGCAAAACAGTGCTTAATAATTACACGCACAGTGCTCAATGATGACAAGTACAGTGCTTAATGATGACAACCACAGTGCTTAATGATGACAACCACAGTGCTTAATGATAACAAGCACAGTGCTTAATGATAACAAGCACAGTGCTTAATGATGACAACCACAGTGCTTAATGATAACAAGCACAGTGCTTAATGATGACAACCACAGTGCTTAATGATGACAACCACAGTGCTTAATGATAACAAGCACAGTGCTTAATGATGACAACCACAGTGCTTAATGATAACAAGCACAGTGCTTAATGATAACAAGCACAGTGCTTAATGATGCCGAGTACAGTGCTTAATGATAACAAGCACAGTGCTTAATGATGCCGAGTACAGTGCTCAATGATAACATTTAGTATTACCTATTGCTAACAATGTTGTATTTTTCTGCAGCGGAAATGTTCGATGGCGGAGTCGAGATTCCACTACCGAGGTACGTGCCACAGAACGTCGTCTACGTCAGAAGGGCGAGAGGAATTTCCAGCGAAATTTTCCATTCTTTAAGTTTGAAAGCCAAAATTATTAATGGGAAGATCAAACTATTGTTTATTGACCCAATTATTTTCTCTTGACGTTTCCCTGTAAAAAAACTACTGAGAGTGTAAGGTCCCGTTTCGTTGGTCAAAAAAGCTGTTTAATACTGTAATAAGATCTACATTAATATTCACTTAAAATCCCTTGCGTCTTAATTATTTTTTGAGCTCATGGCAGAACCAAGTCTGGTTCTGGTCTGCAATCTGGGAGAGAAAGGCAAAAAGGAATTTTTAATACATGGGCATCTTTTGGTAAGATTTTCGTATCTTCAGCCTCTCTCTGAAATAATGAGTATACGTTCTTAAAAAAATATTTATGAGAGGGAATTATCGAGGATATTTGCTCACAAAACGTATATTATTTATATGCAAGTATTTCTGCAAGATTATAACTTATTTTAGTACTATTTTAACTAAATCAGCCAGTATGTACAAGTGCATATACATGCACACAAATATAAGTGGTAAATATATAGGTAGTAATGTATTTATATCTCATTGCTCTAGTGACATATAGCGTAGGTGTTACCCTGATAAGAATAGGAACACACAGCTCAGGCCCTGCCAAGCTCTGATGATATCGACGTCATGTAATCATGGGTCGCTGTCCCCCAAACTTCTGTTCATGACGGTGATGACCGAGCCTCTCTAGCTGCCGAGGCCACGACCCGATACAACATTCGCCGCTCTTTTCCAAATCGATCAATCATCGTTGGCAGTATATTATAGAGGAAATAAGTATATTGTAAAAAATAATGAGCACATGATAGTATATTTATGAAGGTAAATGTTGTTAAAAGTTAACGCAGACGTGATGGCATATTTATGAAGCAGAATATAGTTAGAACTCAACGCACGCATTTTAGTGAAGTGATTTAGACTGCCAGAATATGGAAGACGCTCTGCAAAAATCTCGATGTTTACTGGTCCTGGTCGATTTTGTGCCTAAGTAAGGAGTCTATGTCAAATATCATTGAAGACTTAAAATCTTATACGAATTTTCGTCAACAATCAAAAATAAACTTTGATTTTTGATGTTTGCAAGCTCAAAATCTCACTTATAGGCACAGTCGGAAAGATCTTTTTCAGTAAGAAACTTATTAGTTTACGCAATCCGGGAGACATCTTTATGTGAAACAAATAGTTGGTTGTTGTAGTGCGCCAGGCAGGATATTTCAGGTCCAAAAATTCATAAGTTTTTTCGTACTGGACGCTTGCAGCGTTGCTGGATCTGCTGCTTTCTCCATGGATGCTAGTCTGCTAAGCAGAAACTGCTGGAGAAATGGTGCCATCTGGCGACACAGAGCCAGCTAGTCACACAGAGCCAGATGGTGACATAATGCCAGCTGGTGACGTAGTGCCAGCTGATGACAGTGCCAGCTGGTGACATAGTGCCATCTGATGACAGTGCCAGTTGGCACCAGCTGAGCAGACGTTGTTTGAAATTAAGGCATCAGGTCGCGTAATGTGTGTTGCAGAAGGCGTTCAACTCCCAAGCCGAGGAAATTGGCCTGTACAGCTGCAGAGGGAATTAGTTTTAGAAATTGCAATGCCTTTTAATACTGAATCATGCAACTGGTTTGCCTGACGTTGTGTTGATTAAGTATGTGATTTAAATCGCATTTCAAACGCTGTAGGTAACTTAAGCTTCGATTAGATTACCGTATGAAATAATTTACTTCTACAAATAAACGTAAAATTGCCACAACATTTCTTGAAAGCTTTTTTTAATGTTATGACACGTTTATGATGTTAATCCCTCACTGTATTTTACTAGGCGAATAATCATAAAATCTAATGGTCTAAATACACATAGAAAACTGACATGAGAGTGACAGGCGTCGATACCTAACCTTTCTATTCGAGCGAGGATGGGTGAACTGGAGGTTTATTTCTATCTTTTAGTGTTGCCACGGATACAGTCCACGTAGGGGAAGAAATATTCTTCACGAACGGACATAAAGCTTTTCTGTTTATTGTTGAGCTTCTTTTTATTCATTCCAAAAATTAAGCGAGCTCTATTGACTCGAGAGTTTCCAGAGTCGCTCGTTATTATTTGCAGCACACTCCACCAGTTCTCCGTTTTCCATAAGTAGGTCAACTAATTTTTTCTAACTTTTATTGGGCTCATAAAAAGTATATTGGATGGGCAGTATTCGAGTATGCATAATGCTTCAGTTTTACCAGGTATTGAGCGACAGACAAGTATAAGCATCGCTCAAACTAATGTAAAGACATTTAGAAACTTCTCTGCCAGAAACGTGTACGATGTTTGATGCGACTGCTGACTATGAACATAACACTCTGCTCAATCGGGCAATCGATGTGCATAAATATAGTGAACGAGTCGGCTTTGATCTTTTTGGTGTTCACAGATGACTAACTGATAGTCATCTTTGGGGGGCTTATGTGGGACCGTTGTCTCTTTTGAGGGACCATTGTCTCTTTTGTGGGACCCATGTCTCTTTTGAGGGACCCTTGTCTCTTTTGAGGGACCCTTGTCTCTTTTGTGGGACCCTTGTCTCTTTTGAGGGGCTATTGTCTCTTTTGAGGGACCCATGTCTCTTTTGAGGGACTATTGTATCTTTTGAGGGACCATTGTCTCTTTTTGAGGGACTGTTGTCACTTTTGAGGGACCATTGTCGATTTTGAGGGGTCTTCAGTATTCCTGTCCCTACTGGTTTATCGAAGTACAGGTGCATTCGCTCGTACTAAATCATAGGTTTATTCTTGCCAATGATAGTGAAGAACAAACTCCAAGTAGGCCAATAGGGAGCCGTCGGTCGTCCAGTTCTACAACAAACTTGCTAAAGACAGACTTGGTCCGGTCAGCTGTGTGGCAGCGTTAATATCTGAAGCAAATTTCGCTCACGCACTGTAGCTTAGTAGTTACCACATTATGTGTTACAACATTTTATGGCTATGCCAAAGTTCCTACCGTAAATTCGCAATTAAGTGGAGAGTCGATGTTAAGCCGTTGTCTCAGAAAGCCGCCTGGGTCATTATCTAGCTTTCTGCGTGACTTGTACAGTACAAAAGTTCATGAGCGTGCAGCTGCATCAGAAAGTGTGCACATAAATTAACATACTAGGGCATTTATAGGAGGATAGCCGTTTCATGTGATGGGTACATCACTCACTGGAGAGGAATCCCAGTTCACTCGTTGTCGAAAAAATGAGTGCATTTTATAGTAAACTAAAGTAACTGTCATATTTTTTCAATGCATTAGTTTAATAATGGTATACAAACTTACCACTCTTGCAATTTTATAACATTATTTTCCAAGCTGTTGATTGATACAAAATATGAAGTAATAAACAGAACTAAGTGTTTCAAGCAGTTGACAAATTTTTAAGAATCATTGAAATTCTAATTCTTCGTATAACAATTAGTCAAATGATATTCTAACTACGAAAATTCTTTAAAGTTCAATTTTGAAATACTTGTAACCGCTGATCAAAATGGTCTGCTTCATATCAATGAAAGAATCTAGCAATAAAAAGGTTTCGGACCGAATCATGATTATTCACCTTACGTTTCCCGGCTAATGAAACATTTATTACATTTATTAATTAAATGACTTTAACGTTTTATCTATTATTGAACAGTTGATTCATTGAACAGCTGTAAAACCAGTGTCCTACATCCCTAAAATTCTTCTAACTCCACCCTGCTGCATCTCTGGTGAAAACTGCAATTTTTTGGTCTATAATAGATTTTGATTATCAGCTGATTACAACATGTAATGCATGTGCAAGGCTCACAGAACTTTAGTCTTCCTTATCGCCTGCAGAACATCAGGGATCGTGAAAAGCTTATCAAGAGCATCGAAACATTGGAGCTTTTCTCACTTTTTACTTCCTGCAGATGTAACTTTTTGCGAGTTCTCTTCTAGACAAATACACTAATGATTGCTTTTAGTGCTTGAAACTTCGTTGTCAAACAACGTGTGCAGCAAGCTATTATTGGCAAACACTGGAGTGCGTGCGATAGTTTGTGGAATTAAAAAACTCGAACATACATGTATGATAAACAGTTTTGTGCTGTGACATCATAAACGACCTTACGAGAGACTGCTCGATTATCAGGTCATATCAGAAAGTTTCTAACGTTAAGTATCCCTTTCACTAAATCCTGTGATTCTGTGGTATGAAAATGAGTAACCACATTGCAATACAGCACTGAGTACTCTGATTAATATCATGTATGATTGCAGTGTATAGAGCACACTGAACCACTAGAGCTCGTGCTGATAGCAAAGTACAAATACTGAACTGAAATAATGCGCTTAGTAAGCAAGTATTTCTGTTCAAATTATGCCGAGCATGACAGCTGGTGTGTAATTTAAATTATGGTCATATCATTAATCTAGTCTTCGTATCGTTACATAATACGGAAACTTTCTTACGCAGCTACGCAGGGGCTTGCACCTTGTCCACTGTAAGAAGTCTGGGAGCATGGAGTATCTTACTAGTATCAAGAGCATCTCCATTAGGAGTATGGAGTATCTTTAGAGTATTAAACGTCTCCATTACAAGCATAAGGGAGCCAGAAAGGCACAGTGACCTGGACGGTCTCCAGCAAGTGGTTCCTGTGGCACACACACAGAAGTGGCAGTCCTGACACAGAATCATCTAGTGTATTACTAGGGTAGAAATGTGTGACGAGTCAGCGTGTAACGGGTGCTTGAATGATCTAATTAAACGTTCCCAATCCTGGAAGAGATTTTATCACATGATTATACGACTGATTAATGATCAAACTGAAACCGTTTCACTGAGTACAGTTTGAGAGAATTTTAAACCCACCCAGTAAATTTATTGAATATATCACGCTATAGCTTTAATCAGCTCTCTCACAGCCAAGTCCAAGTGATGTTCCGGTGCGTTTATTGATTGGAAAGTACATTTTATATACTAAACTAATGCAACGCATGCAGCTAAAACTGCTAGGGAATTTAAAAGAACGTTAATTTCTCCAGAAGAGTAACAGAGCGCTGCTGTTTCCTTATACGATATTCATTTATTTCAACACTTTATTCAGTAGACGCAGCGACGTTACAGAGACCGTTCAGGCGTGAGTGACGTTGTTGCTCAAGCAGCGCCTGCCATGATGGATTTATTGGCACGATGTACTAGATTTGATGCTATAGCATCTGTTTCATGACTACAACATCTTCACAACTGTAATTCGCTGAGACAAGACGAGTTCAAGACTAAGCGTGCAATCGTACGAGAGCGCGTAATGCTAGACAATCATTCTTTCAGTATCTTCGCGTGTGTTCAACGTATGCGACTCCAGTTAACAAGTAGAAAAGTATTTTGCATAATGTTTGATATTTTTCAAAAATGATGCATGAATATTTGAACTACTCCAAAAAGTACGACAAAATTGAAAGTAACGAGTGTCTCATGAGCCAAAATTTAGAGTGACAAGAACAGGGAGGTTAAACTTGTTAGACTTTAGTCGCGTAATGAATAGGTTTTGACCATGAAATTACTGTATCTTTTAATCAACAATTTTTGCATTGAAATTGACATTTTTGCTTTAGAATGGCCTTTGTTTCAATTTAAAAACGTACGTCTTTCCATCCTGCACGCTTTAGGGGCTGGTTAGAAACGAAATTTACGATTTCAGTGAAGTTTTCAATGCCTGAGCGGTCATTTCATGATGGATTTTACAATTGAGTCAAGGAAGCCAACAACAGCCCAGGGCTTATTTTTTCCATATACACACAGAAAGTTTCAGTTTAACTCATGTAGATGTGGACAGAAAGTGATATTTTACTTAGATTTAAACAAATAAGCTTTTTTTTTATAAAGGATACCACAGAAAAAGATAATTTTACCTATATTTTGACAAAAATACGTTTCTGCATGTCCCGAAATCACAGAACTTTACACTGAACAAAGTAATGTGGTCAAAACAGCCCTTTGCAGAGAAAATTAACACATTGATACAATATATTAACGATCATTTCAAACTCAATTGAAATTCGCCGACGTGTTCCAAGCATTCAAGATTATTTACCCATTTTACGTCCAACATTTCTAGCCTGTGTCTAGCAACAACTTCGTGTTTATGAAGTTAAATCTATGTTATTAGAGTGTGGATTTAATCAAGTTTTATGTCAACAATAAAAGAGATTGGCGCCAACTTATAGATTAACATAGCCAGAGCCTGTACAGGATCGTTGTAACCTGCTTCTGACGCTTTACAGCAGAGTGTGTTGTTTAGTCGCACAAAACGAATACAAAAAAATAATTCTACGATTTATATTTTTCATTACCGTGTTATGAGGCTGATGAGACGCTTTCTATCAGCTAAAATCCCCCAAAATTCAGAGTGTGTTTTATCAGCCGAAGGTGAGTGACGATAGAAAGTGGGTAGGGGTGTATGGTACTGGATAAAATTTCTGTCCCAATTCATTCCTTCACAATTTCTGGGGCGTCTAATCCATTCAAGTGCACCACAGCTGTGAAATACGGCATTTCATTGTATACACTTTACAACAAGTTCCCATGAACTCGTACTTCTTGCAGCCTTCTCACCTATAAATATTACGCTAAATTTCTTTACTTTGCAGCAAATGAACTTCTTCAGTCCTGACACCAGCTCGCCGAAGAAGCTCCTCATCAAGGGCTCTCAGATGGAAGCAACTCTTTAGTTAATAGCTAAAACTTGTCCTCAGAAGAGCGTATCTTAAGTTGTGTAGCCTACAAAAGTAGACTGTTGTAGCATATCATCTATTAAAATATTCCTGTTCGAGTGATATTGCTGGAAAATTGCCATTTTGTCGTACCTCGTAGAGCTGAACTTCGTACCAAGCGTTCAATATGTTCGTGTTGGATGATGTTTTCATGAGACATTTTTACGCTGAGCAAAGGACAGTAATTTGTTACATCTTCCACTGAACTGGCAAAAGTAATGCTCGTCGATATGTCTGAATAGTTCATTATGTTAAACCTTCGCTTTTAGTCGGAGCCATTTTTGTTTGCAGACAATTTAATGAAGGTCTAATTAATGACGTTTATAAGTCCATTGATCGGTCTTAACTGAAACCAGTTAATGATTCATACATCTAAAATTCATATAATTTATGGTTATTACTTATTCTTGTCACAGGGTGTTTAAACTTGCGAGGATTTTATGGATTGTAAGTTTTGATAGGAGTAATGACTGCAATAATGCTCATCAAACCATTAGTAAGGAATGAACAATTCATTCCAGAAATTGGCTCTTAAAGAGATTCGGCAAAAAAACTAACCCATATCAATAATGATGCCAAAACATATGATAGCACAAAGGTGTACAGACTCTATTTACATTAACGCGTACAAGCACGGGGCCTCGTGAGACATTACTGAGCAAGTTGAGTTTGACGCTGCACTGCTTCTCAAATCAGGGCAACGATTTGAGGCTTGTTTTTTCAATTAATGGAAACGATGAGATTTTTTTTTTTAAATTCATGGTAATGATTGGAAAAACTTTTTGATTCATGGCAATGACTTGAGATATATTTTTTTATTCATGGCAACAAAGAGAATTATTTTTCGATTCATGGAAACGATTTAAAAATTATTTCTCAATTCATGGTAACAATTTGAAGATTATTTCTCAATTCATGGTAACAATTTGAAGATTATTTCTCAATTCATGGCAACAATTTGAAGATTATGTATCAATTCATGGCAAAAATTTGAAGATTATGTATCAATTCATGGCAACAATACTTCTCAATTCATTGCAAGAATTTGAGATTTGTTATTCATGAAAAGATTAGTTTTTTAAATCGTAGCTATGACCCTGGGAACCAGTGCAATATTCTCGGAATCGCTTTATTACTATGATGCCAATTAATTAAGACAATGCTGCAGCGCTGCGATCGTGATGAAGAGACGTCAAGTGATGTAGTTGCCAAATCAAATAACTCTGAACTTTGACATACAACATTTTCATAGACGTAATTTCAATATAAAAGATGGAAAACTGAATTTTCAGCAGATAGAGTATGAATTAAAACGTCCTGAGTAATAATTAAGTTCCTAGACACATAATTCAGTAGTTTATCTCAAGGAACTATGGGACAAAAATGATAGTAATCTCTTGTGCTATCAAATAATAAAATTATAAACAAATTCATAGCTGAATGTTTTCGTCATCCATGGCTGGCTGTTTTTTTCTCGTCAAGAAATGTAATTTTGTCAAACATTTACTTTTAATAAATTTTGAGTTTGTGACCTGTAGTAAACTGTAAAATAAAGTCCTTGACAGCAAATATATTAACTGTAAAACTCTGCATGTATTTACTGTCAGTCAGTTGCGGATCAGTCCGTCACCCTGCGTACGTGCGTGCAACGACATAATTATTTATGTCATTGAAATATCGCCACAAATAAATAACATTACCATATTATTACATTCGTGAAACTGACCGAACAATGTCTCATTATGAAAAGTAGGTCCACGTGGACATTGACTTCATCGATAACAATTTAATGTATAATAAAGACTAAAAAAAATAGAAACGATGACAACAAGCTGCATACTGCACTACCGGGATCTTTCGTAATCTTCGTTACTAACTTTAATTTGAGAACTTAATTAAAATGTAGGGAAGCTTGGGATTAGATTTCATGTTTTCTAGTTCAGTCTATTAACGTAATCTAAAACATTCCCTGCAGACATTAAACTTTTGTCATGCCTTGCTACAGTTTTTCCATCTTGCTCCAACACTGAATCTGTGTTAAGTTATTTTTAAGATATGCAGCATATCAAATAATGTCTTGGCTCAAAAAGCTACACCTGGAAGAG
>VCRD01003384.1:31231-41664 GCA_006783055.1 Trinorchestia longiramus | reverse complement strand
AAATTCCTCGGTTTGAAATGATAAAATTAAGGATCTCTGAAATAAAATACAATTTTCAGTTTTACCCGTGGTACTATCGGAATCTGAATATGGTTCTTGAATCTAATCTAATACTAAGAATGACCGTCATGTGTTTATATATATATATATATATATATATATATATATATATATATATATATATATATATATATATATATATATATATATTTATATGTTTCGTGTCACGCTCTTAAGAATAGATAGGAAGAAATTAGCACTGGCGGTCTTGATTTAAGTTCACTGTTAACTTAATACACTCATTTTTGCTGTACAAGTGTACTATAATAAGTCACTTTCAAGAAAATTAGAGAGATCCAGAGCCTTATATACTCGAGTCCGTATCGTGGATAGGGAGTTCGGCGGGTTATTGCATATTACAATATAGATACATAAGCTCGCAGTTGCTTTCAGTAATGCTGAATTTCTGTATCTAGGATATGACGCGAATGGCTATAACTAATTCTATTTCTATTCAAAAATACTGTATTCTAAGTGTTTATTACTATCACAAGAAAAATAAGTTACCTCTGAAATAAGCTTTAGCATGGAAACTTCACTCGAACGAAAAAAAGACTGAATTGAGAGAGAAAAAGAAGAGCGAGAGAAAGTTACCTCAAGAACAACAAGCTGTTGTAAGGCAACTGAGGCGGGATCAGTATACAAGTAGTTCACAAAAACGACTAGAGGCCATACGTTCAGCAGCAAGACTAAGGCAGGCGCAGAGGCGTGAATAGGCGGATGATGACCTGCGTTATGTTCGTAGAAGGAGCGTTATGTTCAGTTCCCTTTAATGCCAGCATTTGCAATGACGATTAATAAGTGTAAGGACAGTCGTTTTTAAATGGAGTATACTTGCCATCACCTATTTGCTCTAATGGACAACTATATGTAGCTCTTAGTCGAATAAGAAATAGGAATAACATTAAAATAGCAATTAAAGAAACTGATGTTCAAGGAAATTTGGTAGATGATTTGTTTTTCACTAGGAATGTTGTCATTAAAGAAATACTCAATAAAAACGTTTATCCTCTGTAAATATATACAAAACTAAATATATTGCATTGCGTTCTTATATGTAATTTTATTTAATATCTTTCCAACAGTATTTGCCATCATTTTTGATGGCATGGGTCCACTAGTATATACAGAACTTCCATTCTGTACCTTATCTATCGCTAACATGGCCATGTAAGAGAAGAAAGCTAATAACAGAAAAAATGAGTATTTTATAGTGATCCAGCAACTTTGGTATCCATAATACAATGCTTATAATACATGCATACTCGTTCTAATTTTAGTTCAATAATTTTTCTTCATTAATAGATAAGAAGCAATGACACGGACACACACAGGTACAGAGAGATCGAGATACACAGTCTATTATATATGTAGATAATTGGTGGTCAAATAATAACGCAAACTTGTAAAATGTGTCCAACATGACGATTTTAGCTGAACATTCGCTAATACAGAAGCTCAGTGAAAATTTCTGCACAATGTTTTCCCTACATAACCAACACAGTCAATTTCTGTATACATTTTCCCCTACACAACCAGCACAGTCAACCCAACCAACAAGAAAACTTTTGCTCTAAATTTCTGAGTGATGATCAAAATATTACAGACTCTTTCCTTACAATAATTTTGCTTGCTTTTCTACAGCTTCTTTGCAGAAAAATTTCAATCGCTTGTTATTTGAAGTTTTATAATTATTCTGAATCTTATATTGATTCAGTCAAATTAAAAGGGTTTATTCTACGAATAAGTTGCATATATATCTACTTTTGAATTATACAACGAGTGATGCAAATAAAATCAACCAAATTAATGGGGAAAAAATGAATCAAAACTCTGGCTCTGTTGTTACAGCTGATTGCATCAAATTTAGACTCTACTCTGACCATGCTGGTGACTCGTGCTTTGCTCCGACCATGCTGGTGCGACTCAGACTCTGCTCCGACCATGCTGATGCGACCCATGCTTTGCTCTGATCATGCTGGTGCGACTCAGACTTTGCTCCGACCATGCTGGTGCGACTCAGACTCTGCTCCGACCATGCTGGTGCGACTCATACACTACAGTCTCCAAGCTGCAGGATGCATCAAAGCATGTCCGTCATCAAGGCATCAAACTGAAGCAAACAACTAGCAATTGTGGCCCCAAATTCTGGGTGGCAATGATCAGTAAAGTGGAGCAGAAACGTTCGTCCCACGACCAGAACAACTGCAGTCATTCGCGTGTTTGTGTTTGATGTTTGCCGCTGAACGAGCGAGTTGATTTTCTTGGAATTAGAAGTGGGCGCGCACGCTGCAAGTGCAGCTGTGTGCTGCGTCTACCCAGGCGGTTGCTGAGATCTGTTCCAAAATCCAATGCATCGAAAGTAGTGAATATTTTCTAAAATATTTTCTAAAAGTTTGTAACACAAATTGATGATAAAGCGATTTTTTCGGTGTGTTTGAGATTTTTGAAATCCTAAAAATTTTGAGGCATGCACCTTGCCTGGTTTTGATAATAAGAAATTCGTACTGGGTTTGCGTGTTTTGTATTTTGCATGTTGGGGAAAAATAAACACCTGCTGGGTCGAAAATGATCTTCACCTTGAGAGAACAATTATAATTTAGGCAATAGCAACAAAAATCATACAAAAAAGTTAATTTAGGTAATAAAGGCTCAAATGCTGCTATAGCTTGCTTATAATAGGACTAATCATATACAGCTGTTAGAAGCACCTTTTCAAGAAGCAACTCAGACTACCGGAAATGATTATTTTCTCCAGCTCGCAACAAAAAATTCGACCCAGTACCCAGAGCGTTAAATCAGACCAACTCCACAGTCGAACATCAGTGCAGGGCGACCGAAGTTTTGTCTATTTCCGTCCCCTACTGTATCTATAAAATGTAGTGCAATCGACATGTTAATTTCAGAACAATGGTCGTTTATCTACTCAGGCTGGTCAGTTGCGCAGAAACTCCTCCGAAATACAAAAATAACGCTAAACGCACTGATGCGATTCATATAATCGTTTTGAATACGGAAGCGATACGACTGAAAAACCCTTTTCCAGTAAACTGACCAAACACAGAATTCCCAAAACGACTCAGTTTTTGGTACAGGGAGAACATGGAAAGGTACATCATATTTATTTTTAGGTTTTACTTACTTTATCGATAGCTAAAATATTTCGAGATGCATCACTACATTTAATGAAGCCAATTACAAATTGAATAATTTATTTTTTGTAGGAAATCTCGTTTATGATACAAAGTTAAAATTTTATTTCGTGTTCTATCACACTCGAACACCATCAAAGTTTAGGTTCACTACGGTTGGTGTGTTGTACAAGGGCTGCTTATTCTAAAAAAAATGAAAAAACAACTCTAGAAGTTGAGTTTTCTATTTATTTTTGCGATTGTGAGTTGCTCTTCATCAAGGGTTTGGCAAAAAATCGCCCACGCAAACGGTTGCCATCGGCACCAAATGTGCAAAGTTATTCCACGAAAGATAACGAAGAAAAGTTGAGCGAATTTTCGCCAGACAGTAGCTAAAGGAGCTCCAATAACTCTCCGTGACCTCGTAAAAACCCGAATGTTCAGGTTGAGCACCAAAATTTTGATGAGTTTGCATTTCCTCTAATTATGAGGAACGTCGTCCAGCGACAGCCGTACTCTGTACGTTACGTACATAGGCGTCACAGCCGTAGAGTTTGTGACTTGACACCCTCGCTCTTAAAGTTCGAGTAATTAGCCAAAAACTTCAGCGTAAACAAATTTTTGTTTTATTTGCGTTCTGGTAAAAATATTTGTGCTACAATAAGTTTGAGGTAAACACAACATATTTCAAGATTCTCTCTTCAAAAATCAGAGCAACATTAGAATATTTATTATTTAGTTGGCTTTCGACGTTAATACCAACATTCTGGCATTAACTTACAAATCAAATCTCTCTTTATGCTTTAGATTTCACGTAGAAGTAGAAGCCTAAATTAACGACTGTAAATGTTGAGAAGTATTATTACTGCTTGTAGCGTGGATACGCTGCTAAAACTAAAGCAACTTTCTTGAAAGAGGGAAGTAATTCGACTAAGCCTTATATACAGTGGGTAAGCACTGCAAAATTTTGTCCACACTCTCTCTCTATTAATTTCACAGACGCACGGGTGTTCTTTATTGCAGTCTTAAACGTGCCAACAAACTTGGGTTGAAGTTTTCCTTGCTTTTATACATCTACTCAGTTTCGAATTTGATTGAAAGGTTAAATTCTATACATTCAAGAGTATACATATTTGTATTCAAAAGCAATGTTGTAATATATATATATATATATATATATATATATATATATATATATATATATATATATATATATATATATATATATATTTACATATACGCATGTATGTATGATATACGAGCATGTATTTTTTTAATTGAAGTATAGCATGATTTCGTCCCAAACTAATTTATTTTCAAGACAAGTCCTGGTATTCTGAAATTAGATTATGTTGAACCTATCGCTTAATTTAAAAGTGAAAAGTATATGCTTCGATTTGGAGAATGGCTTCATGCATCACTAGGATATACGAGAAACAAGACCGAGAGATAATTCGGCTTTAGAAGCTTTACATGAACATATTTTGCAAGTATTTTGTGCCTCCAGTGGTGTGAGATACTTAAAAACTTGAATCCGACAATTTGCTTCACAAACTAGTGATATGAAACGCCAACTTGTTTCATAAGCCTTAAACTTAAGCAAGTATTAACATACGCACCCTCTAACTAGGCAGGTAAAGAAAGTGTTAAAGAAGATTCATGCAACAAATTTCAAAGTACAAGCTGAAACTTTTCAACTTAAATGAAGATCAGACCTCTTTAACTGGGAACAAATTGTGTGCGCATTCATCTTACTTCTAACTCTTTGATGTTATGTTACATTTAGTGACGCGCACGAACACTTTACTGATGACATTCATAACGTGTTGATTTCCCACACTGAACTTTCTTCACCACAGCGATAAGATAAGACCTTTCTCAGTTACGTCAGACCTCGTAAATCTGAACCACTTATTTCATACAAAGATGGAATCAGCCTACTGGAGGAAGGTGTCTTCCAGCCCTGCAGTTCAGCAGTACATTTTGAGTTTAACAACATTCGAACTTTTGAGAAGTCTCGTAATGCCGGGCAGCTTTCGAATACCGAGACTAAATTTAGCAAAGCTTAAGCCGCCTACGGCATACAAAATAAGGCCGGTCGCAGAATTGAACTTGGGGCCGGAAGGACATCAGCTTCAGCACACCCTTTCCCTCTCGCAGATTTGCATGTAATTCCAGTTTTTCTCGTAATTTCAATTCTGCATGTAACTCCGGTTTTGCTTGTAATTCCAGTTTTGCTTGTAATTTCAGTTTTGCTTGTAATTTCAATTTTGCATGTAATTCCAGTCTTGCATGTAATTTGTTTTTGCATGTAATTTCAGTTTTTGCATGTGATTTCAGTTTTGCTTGTAATTCCATCGTTCCCGATTACGAGACTTGGAGAGAATTTCTGCCGTGGTGTACATATATTGTAGATGTACACTGGTATTTTTCTAAACGTCAGTTTACTGACTTTGTAAAAATTTGGAAAAGGGGGAAGCGTTCTATTTCCTCACTGGAATTTCATTAAGAATCCGTGTCTAGTTGCATACAAGACCGTTACGCAGTTTCAGCAAAAAAATGTCCTAACTCAAACACCCAAGCCATTTCACTGCTGGCATATTTTAGACATTGTGCAGAGGCGAGAGCAAATGCTGCAACCATATAATGCAAAACTTTTCCTCTCCCAATAACTAGGGAAAACTTCTGCGTCCCTTCCCCTTTTCCCAAATTGCCACGGAAGTCTCTTTCAATAAATACAAAGGCTGGCAGCTTGTGATCATGTGTATAGAATACAGTTGGTGACCATACGTATGGAATACAGTTTGCGACCATACGTATGGAATCGTACAAACATAGAATAGAAGTAAATGCACTGCCATACAAATTACTCAGACATTGAGCTGCCGTCAGTTCAATTAATAGAAATGTACAAACTCCGTTACAACAGAAGGCTCACTAGTTCACTCTATTTTAGATTTGCATGGTTGTATAAAAGCTACACATCATACTTCATTAATGTTGTTCCTACGAAAAAAGACGGGAAGCTTTTTTCAAAAAATACCATCAACGTCCAAAATAAAAATTTATTCTTTTCATGAACGTTGGTTGAATTTTCTCGGTGATGCAATAGTCCCAACCCTTAATTCGCGTCACACTTGACTGGTCAAACCAGTTCTCGCTCGAATTTGAACACACTGAAACCACGGGAAAACTTCGCTAGTTACTACATAAGATCAGCCAGTTTTCTTCAAGCATTGCCTGAGATTCAACCCTTTTACTATTTATATAAAGTGAAATTAACTGAGAATTTTTAATTATTAAAGTTAGTAAAGCTAGAAACTTCAAACAAATTTATGAACCGTTATGTAGGAGAAAACGTGTGTCGTTAAAACACACATGCAATCATGAAAATTTTAGATTTTAACACGATAATGTGTGTAATCGCTACTAATATGACGGCGCTGGTGTGCTTTGATACTATGCACGCAATTGCAGGCAATGGTGCATATTTTCAAGACAACTCATCGAAACACGAGTGAATGACACTCAAAATAGTTTGAATGTACCTCCACCCTGCCCTAGCACCTCAATAATATTCGTGAACTCTGATGTTAACATTCCACTTGACATAGTCAACATCGTCCCCAAATATAAGATGATTGACGTGGTGAGCGCCATAAATGATGTCAACATCGTCCCCCAAATGTCGTTAAGACTGACGTGGTGTACGTCAAAATTGAGTTTCGTCAACTTCGTTGCAGACACAGATGGATTACCCAAGGATTTACTCTCCCGTCACCGGCCTTAGCCAGAAAATCGGATGTTCGCATAATGAGAATGTTATCCTGAGTCTTCCATCACGCAATATTGATGGAATAATATTACGTGAATGAGCGCAATATTCCAATAAACGCAATATAAGCATTTAGAACAGAATGATCTACACATAATGAAGCTTATTTGATGAAAAATGAAAATACTAGGAGCAAAAAAAAAGAAATCGTTTTCGCAGTCAAATTTATACAAAATATAAAATACAATATAGGATTTTACGTATACAATACAATAGGAAGTCACAACGAAATGTCCCAATTTTCACGGATCGCTAGCTTATAAAATATTGATGCACAGCTGATCTGGAACGATTAAAACCTGCTTTTTTTGGAACCCCTTGTGAACGATTACAACCTGTTTTTGTTGTCCAAGTGAAGATTTGAATTTGAATGCTCGTAACTTCACACTGTAAAAAAAATTACAGCAATTCAACTGGATTTAATTCTCAGGAGCAAAAAGTACACACATCCTAAGACGCTTGATGAGGTACATATTTATATGGACATACAATGTCGAGTTAACATAAGTCTCCTAACTGCTACATAGCGTAAAAAATTCATCATTCTAATGCATAAAATTCATGAAGGTAAAACATTAACATGAAAATATCTTCTCAGGCTATGTAACCAATTTTACTCTCAGAATCAGTGAAGGAATTTATTATCCCATTGAAACTAACGGCTTATTGAGCTTCTGGTTGTCTTTTTTCAGCGTTGGTTGTGAAGCCGAGCTTGCGTGACTTTTTGGAACGGCTGCGCTTGCTTTCTTTTGGTTTCGTGAGCTATTTTTGAGAAGACAGGACGCTTATGCTGGGGTTCTCAATAGCTTGCTGCTCGTTAGTTCACTCAAAGAAATCCGCCGCAAAAATTTGGTCTCCACAAAGCCTTTCTATTAGCTCGCTCTCTCCTATAATGTCGCAAAAGCAGCACCGGTTTCGCCTTTACGTTCGCACAAATTTCAGTTTTCGTTTGCACCGATTTCGCCTTTTCGTTTGCACAAATACAAAGTCCTTTCCAGGGAAACGTGACGGCGAACTCTAATGAAAATGCCCATTTTGTAAGGGTCTCAAAAGAGCGTTTCGCCTCCCCTTGGTTAATGGAGAGAGTGGGCATGCTTGTTGAAATTAAATATTTTGCTCTTTAGTGGAAAGGAAGCTCTTAACAAAGCATCAAAGGGAGAGTGGCAACGCTTCCTGAAAAGCAAGAGCACTTATACAGCGTCACGGTCCTGCTGAGTATTTCCTAGAGATATCATTTTAAAAAATATATTATTCGTGTTAGTGATGCTAAAAGTTGATCAATTACATTTCAAAAATAATACTAATTATGCACAGGCTTTCATCTGGCCTTCATTCTCGTACAAATTTTTTCATCATTAAAAAAGTAGTAATACTTTTATTAGTCGTCATATGTTCATATTGTAAAGTACAATTTATTTTCATTTCAAAACACCGAAATGAAAGATTCATAACAGAAGGAACATAGTTATTACTCAAGCCTCAAGACTGCACTGTTACCTGCATCAGATCATGCTCAAACATACTTCCTCTGGTCAAGAATAGTTGGTGCACAGTGAGGAAAACATTCTGGCATTATTGCCCCAGAAAACATTCGGGAAACGAATTCTTTATTTTGGTTTTTTAAACTTTTTTCACGAATACCGTCACGATAAAATTAAACCTAAAACCTATACATGCATGGGCACGCACCCGCAAAATCCGTCAACTATACGAGAGGATAAAAGCTGTCTTTTTTGAGAGCAAGAAAACTTTTAATTCTCGTGCCACTGACATTTGCAGTGACGCCTTCATAGCCTTGGCAGCGCTAATTGCAGAATGTACTGCAGGAAGCGTGGGACATTAAAATAAAGAAATAATATAAAGAATAAATGAAAATTACCCCACGCAAAGAGCAAACGAAAGAAGGTAATATGCATACATGCAAAGGTCAAGATATCGATGCAAAACAGACCAGAATAATCCAGAATAGCGGATGAGCTTCATGCAAATGCACTGGGAAGATGGTTATTTAGGTGTGACAAATACAAGGAAGAAGACGAATAAAAACAATATTGTCAGATAAAGCAGGAGTACAGAAAAGAAAATGAGAAGCAAATCAATACTAAACACACATACAGGCGAAGAACAAAAATTAAAACTGAACAGAAATTCAGAGCGGGAAAAGAAAGAGAATAGTTAAATTGAAAAGACACGCAGAGAGAAAAAAAATTAGACAAATGCATGGGACGGAAGAAGTACGTGTAAAAATTAAACGTACTGAGAAAATAAGATAAACCGATCAGATTCAAACAGATGCAAAGAAATGAAGAAGAAAGCAAATAAGAATTAAACAGGAGCACAGAAAAGGAAAAATAAAGGGAATCAGGATTAAACAGGTCCACAAAGGAGAGGAAATACATGCATGAATTGAACAGAAAAGGAAATGCAAGTAAAAATTAAACAAGGAAGAATAAATACATGTAAAAATTAAATAGAAAGAAGAAAATACATAACGGAAGTATATATAGTTACGACAAAACTGGCTTACATGAATTACTGAAGAACAATGAGGAAAAATGAGCATATTTAAAATAAAAGAACATACGCAAAACAAGCACACCTGAATTAAGTCGACAGATACGGTGGACAAATAACATATCTTGAACAAATAGATGCTTATGAACATGGAAAACGTTATAATTACACACTAGCGCTGAATGGAAGGAGAGTATTTCGCTAAAAAATATCTGTGCTTTAAACAACGCGCACACCTTAATTACACTGACAGGGAATGTGTACGAAGAGCTTTTAAGAAACAAATAAATACTTTAGGACAAAAAACGTATTTGAATGAAGCAGATACACTCAGTAAAGTGTAGAAAAAGCACACCAGAGTAAGATAGCTCCCAATAGGTGATAAAAATCTAAACAGTTGCTTAAAAATGTCGAATAACATGTCGTTGAAGATGAAAAGAGCATCCAACTAAGAGAGATGTATTGGGTGACTAATGATATATCAAACAACCACATCAAAGCAAAACCTTTGTCCGGGTTAAACAGCCTTGGAAGCACAAAGAGTCTCACTAAGACTGACGCATTGGATCTCAGTGTAATAATATGAATGAGAATTAGTGATATACATAAGGAAGACAAAGAGCGTGTCAGAAGGAGTCACCTGCACTGAAGGAAGACAAAGAGCGTGTCAGAAGGAGTCACCTGCACTGAAGGAAGACAAAGAGCGTGTCAGAAGGAGTCACCTGCACTGAAGGAAGACAAAGAGCGTGTCAGAATGAGTCACCTTCACTGAAGGAAGACAAAGAGCGTGCCAGAATGAGTCACATTTACTGAAAGACGACAAAGAGTGTGTCAGAATGAGTCACATTTACTGAAAGATGACAAAGAGTGTGTCAGAATGAGTCACCTTCACT
>VCRD01003383.1:45126-59740 GCA_006783055.1 Trinorchestia longiramus | reverse complement strand
GGGGGATAGTTGTACATGGAGTGGGAGGGGGAGAGGTGGGAAGGAAGTGGGGAGAGATGAGAAGGGGTAAAAGAGGGGACGAGGGGAACAGAGAGGAGGTGAAGGTATACAGGATACTTGTCATCTTGCCATGTTTTGAGGTTTGTGTTTTGATGATACTTGCTTTGATGATACATGTTTTGATGATACATGCTTTGATGATACTTGTTTTCATGATACTTGTTTTGATGATACGTGTTTTCATGATACTTGCCTTGTTAATTCTTCTTTTGATAAAACTTGTTTTAATGGTGCACGTTTGATGATAAATGTATTGATTAAACATGTTTTGATGGAATACTTCTTGATGAAACATGTTTTTTTGGAACATGTCTTGATGGAACATGTCTTAGTGAAACATATTTTGATGGAATATATGCAGTATATCTCTTGCTCCAGGTGCTAGTAGTTATCAATCTGATCTATAATATGTTCCAAGTAATTATGACTATGCTCCATGATTCAAGTACTAGTAGCTGTTGCGTCTTAGGATATTTCCTCCTGCTTATCACCTCATTTATATAATATGTCACTGCCCATGTGAATGAATTTCGATTTCTGTAACTCTGTTTATTAATAGTGACTCACAAAAGTATCCGATACATCACTTTTTTCTTATAACTTTAGTTCGGGCTTGCAATTTTTCCTGATGTTTGATCAGTATTATCTCATATAGTGTTTTTGGTCGCATGTGAAAAGAAAAATGCGAAAGTCTGTGTTGAAATTGTTTTATTCATCAAAAACAAAATGAACCAACTCGTATGCAAAAGTATTGGATACATTCATTTAGTATTTTATTGTAAATTATCTGTTTCGCTCAACTGCTTCCATTCGCTTTCTGTCGTTGCGTTTAAGTTTTAACAAAAATCTACTGGTATTTTTTCTGTTCTTCGTTGCAGAACTCTTCTAACTAAGTGATATTTTGTGGAATTCGCTTGAGAATCCTAATCTTCAAAGTTTTCCACAATTTCTCAATTGGATTTCGGTCAGGAAAACGTCGATTTTGTTATTTTTAAACCATTGTTCAGTTAGTTTGGCGTGTGCTTGGGATCAATGTCTTGTTGAAACACGAAATCACGACCATGTTCAAACGAAACTGCAGATTTCTAAAGATTTTTCTCAAGAATCCTCCTGCACATTTGACCATTCATCCTACCTTAGATAATTTTATGGGGATGAAAAACATCCCCATAATCATGATGGAACCACCTCTGAACTTCAATGTGGGGATGGTGTTCTGATTATTATGAGCGGTGCCATTTTCCCGCCAAACCCGCGTTGCTTTGTTTCGTCCGAAGATTTCTATTTTGGTGGTTTCCTCTGACCTGATTACCTTTTCCCAAAACTCCCTGCTTTTCTCTTCATAGGTTTCAACAAAATTCAGAAGTTTTCGAGACTCAAAATTCAGGCAAAATGTCTGGAAACAGTGTGAAGTGAAACTAAAGTTAAGACAAAAAATGTGATGGATCCAATACTTTCGTGTGTAACTGCGTGTTCTTATTTATGCTCGAAAAAGTGCCATGAGAAGAAATCTTCACCTAAAATATACTTTAAGTCACTCCTACTTGCTTGTCACTTTTTGTTTTAGCTCACTCGAACCCCGAGTTCTCGAGTTTTCGAATTCTCCAATTCTCAAGTTCTCTAGTTCTCAAGTTCTCAAATTCTCGAGTTCTTGAGTTTATGAATTCTCGAGTTTTCGAGTTTTCTAGTTCTAACTGGCTTCTATGAATTCCAGATTTCCTCAAAAATAACACTGCATTTAAACTTGGCCTAGGTCAGCATAATCTGACCACAAGATATCAAGTTCAAGAAAACAATTTGTTGAAAGTCTGGGTCGTGAGTCGGTCTAGTTTTTCCTTCAAATGGAAGATTTTTGTGTTAACAAGTGACATTGTATCTTAACTAATGTAGTTTTTGTGGCTCCTGTGGTATTTACCTCAATGTTGTTTGGTGCATACTTCCCATGACAATTTCTTTTAAAAATAATGCTATATTAATGCATCCAATAGTTAAAAAACATGGAGCACGACAGAAATTTGCGTTTTAGAAAAAACGGGTAGCAACGTGTTTTGGACTTAATTCAGGGCAACAAACAAATCAATTTGCAATTATACGTTTAATTTATTTTTTATTTAAACTTATAGTTTCAATGTAAATTTAGATGCCTCTAATTTAGAGAAATAAGTGTGCGTTGGAACGTAACTTTTGTTTGCACCTGTAAACCGCTGGTTTAAAGTTGCCTTTACTGATTAGTTTAATTGTACCAATCAAGTTTCAAACTCTACAATTAAGTCCACAAATTTTACAATTAAGTGCTTAAATTTTACAATCATGTTTGCAAACTCTTTCAATGAATATTAAAACTCTACAATTAAGTTTACAAACGCTTTACTACAGTGTTCAAACTATAATTAAATGTTCACGAGTTACAATTAAGTGTTCAAATTCTTGAAATAAGTGCTTCAACCCAAAAATTAGGTGTTCAAACTACAATTAAGTGTTTGAACTCTGAGATTAGAGTGTTCAAACGCGACGATTGAGTGTTCAAACTCTGCAAGTAAATGTTCAAACCCTAAAATTAGGTATTAAAACTATAATTAAGTGTTCAAACTCTAAAATTGTTTACACTATAACTCAGTGTTTACACTATAATTCAGTGGTTACACTATAATTCAGGGTTTGAACTCTAAAACTGTTTACATTATAATTCAGTGTTTAAACTATAATTCAGTGTTTACACTATAATTCAGTGTTTACACTATAATTCAGTGTTAAAACTCTATAACTAAGTGTTTACACTATAATTCAGTGTTTACGCTATAATTCAGTGTTTACACTATAATTCAGTGATTACACTATAATTCAGTGCCCAAACTTTATAAATAAATATTGAAACTACGAATAAATATTCCAACTCTACAATCGCTGAAGCCTACAATGGTGACATCAAAGGTCTCCTCAGAGCCTGTGTGTTCGCACCCACAGCACTTGCATGACCTCTCATAATCAGCGGCATATTTTTTCACCATAAAGCGGTTGTTGCACCACCTGCCGTGGCCTGCTGCCACCTGTACAACCAGCTGTCAACGCATGTTTGTTTAACACGTTGACTCCGAAGTGGTACGTATGTGTACCACTTAGGTTAGGTTCTGTAATTTTTTCAGATCCTTCCAGTGACTATGCGTACAAAGTGAAGTTTTACACCAATCAGGTAATCGGAGTCAACGTGTTAATATTGTACAGCTTGTGACTCCTGCATGTATTGCTCAGAGTTTGTTAGTGAAGAGCAACGAAGTTAATGTATCATATGAAACTGCCTGGTTGTGACTAGGAGCCACAGAGAGGGAGATGACTGCCTGTGCGTAAGAAACTAGGGTTAACAACAAGCGAGACCGGCTGCCTGGTTGCGGGTAACTAGGAGCATCAGTAAATGAAGTCGACTGCCTGGTAGCGGGTAACTACAGTAGGAGCATCAGTAAGTGAAGTCGACTGCCTGGTAGCGGGTAACTAGGAGCATCAGTAAGTGAAGTCGACTGCCTGGTAGCGGGTAACTAGGAGCATCAGTAAGTGAAGTCGACTGCCTGGTAGCGGGTAACTAGGAGCATCAGTAAGTGAAGTCGACTGCCTGGTTGCATGCAACTAGGAGCGACAGCAAGTGAGAAAATCGAATGGCACACACGCAATTTTTTCTCATTGAATATTTCGAAAAGTAGTGTGTCAAAATTTAATTATAGTTGATGAGACTGAGATAAAACTGAATGCATTTGAAGAACTGACGATAGACTGCAGATATGTTCAGGACTTAGGAACTGGGTTCAAGAATTGATAATCAAAATACTGCCAGTTGTATCCTGAAGCTGATCAGTCGTACTAGTATTTACCTCAATGACCGTGTATCCTAGACACTCAAAACACTGCCAGTTGTACCCTGAAGCTGATCAGATACATACGGTGGATGCAAGCACCTTTTCCCGGTTCTTCACGTGATATACAGTGTGAAAATTTTATCCCAATTTCTGGAAGGGAACTTTGAGTGCAGCATTCAAGTTCCATTTCAAGCCATCGCATGACAAATTTTTGCGAAAATGCACCAATTTGATTTTTTTCACGTAATCTGATGACTGGAATTTCAAGCTTTTTCTCCTAAGAAGATAACCTTAAAACCAGCTGTTTGTTTTTGATGTGACTTCATAATTTTTTTATTTGGAAATATGATTTAACTATGGAAATGTGGAAGAAAATAGAGGATGTGAATAATTTTTACCGGTATAAATGGCGAAAATACTGAAAATGATTCTTACTAGACTTCTCTTCAAGGTCACAGAACGCAAACATGAATATTTTACATTCAGGAATTAAACCTTCACGGATGTATTAACTATGAATTCTCCTTTATAATTACCGTACTTATTAAATCATTAAATTGATATTGACAATAACAGTAACAACAAAAACGTTAATAAAAAATAATAAAAATAACCACAGTATTAATAAAAACAGTCGTCATAATAACATCATTAATAATAACAATAACAATAATAAAATAGCAATAATAATAACCGGAGCAAAAGTAATAAGAATAACGATAATAATGGCATCAGATACATTAGCAAAGCACATTATTCGACTAGTTCAGTGATAAACTAGTCTTTACGTCCACCAGTCTTTACATCCACCAGTCTTTACATCCGCCAGTCTTTACATCCGCCAGTCTTTACATCCGCCAGTCTTTACATTCACCAGTCTTTACATCCACCAGTCTTTACATCCGCCAGTCTTTACATCCACCAGTCTTTACATGGAAAATTTTTACATTAAATTCGTGCTGTAGAAGCTCTATGTAAAATATGTTAATTAAATTAGTGGCCTGCTGGTCGGAGCAAGGAAAGTTTGGAAGAGAATTATTTTATATGCTCGTTTTTAATAAAAATTTAGTACTACTATCTAGGCAAGTTAATTTCAGCGGACTTACTTCTGCAGTTAAACTGATTTTAAAAAGTTAATTTCAGCGGACTTACTTCTGCAGCTAAACTGATTTTAAAAAGTTAATTTCAGCGGACTTACTTCTGCAGTTAAACTGATTTAAAAAAGTTAATTTCAGTGGACTTACTTCTGCAGTTAAACTGATTTAAAAAAGTTAATTTCAGTGGACTTACTTCTGCAGTTAAACTGATTTTGAAAAGTTAATTTCAATAAACTTACTGCTGCAGGTCAGTTCATTATAAAAATCTTAATTCATGTTCGGATATATTCGAATAGTTTATTAATATTTGCCAGCTAAACATTGAAAGGTTCACCATTATGTTGAGAACAATAAAGTACAGAATACAAGTGTGTAATCATGTATTCTGTACTAGTCATGAACAAATCTAACTATCTACAACTCGTGTACCTCCACATGAGTGTTCTACTCTGTCTACTGGAGTCTACTATTCATCAGATGAATGGTAGAATATTGTGTGCGTTGTCATGTGTGCATGTGTAGTGTCATGTGTACATGTGTAGTGTCATGTGTACATGTGTAGTGTCATGTGTACATGTGTAGTGTCATGTGTACATGTGTAGTGTCATGTGTACATGTGTAGTGTCATGTGTACAGGTGTAGTGTCATGTGTACATGTGTAGTGTCATGTGTACATGTGTAGTGTCATGTGTGCATGTGTAGTGTCATGTGTGCATGTGTAGTGTCATGTGTACATGTGTAGTGTCATGTGTACATGTGTAGTGTCATGTGTACATGTGTAGTGTCATGTGTACATGTGTAGTGTCATGTGTACATGTGTAGTGTCATGTGTACATGTGTAGTGTCATGTGTACAGGTGTAGTGTCATGTGAACATATGCGAACACAACACGTATTAAATATTACGGTCTAATGAGACCGTGCTGTACTTGTCTAATGAGACCGTGCTGTACTTGTCTAATGAGACCGTGCTGTACTTGTCTAATGAGACCGTGCTGTACTTGTCTAATGAGACCGTGCTGTACTTGTCTAATGAGACCGTGCTGTACTTGTCTAATGAGACCGTGCTGTACTCGTCTAATGAGACCGTGCTGTACTTGTCTAATGAGACCGTGCTGTACTTGTCTAATGAGACCGTGCTGTACTTGTCTAATTAGAGCGTGCTGTACTTGTCTAATTAGAGCGTGCTCCATACATCGAATATTAACTGGACACTGTATGTATGCAGCTACAAGTGCCAGTCTGTTTTCTGTATAATATAAAATCCCATGAAAAATGTCGTGTACATAGTTTCTCTGCCAGCAAGAATCAGAGCTGTTCTTGGTGCATCAGTTGTGACCAGAATTCTTGTTGAAACTGTTTCAACCTCCTGTTGAGAACCATTATTTGAGAACCACTATTTGAGAACCGCCATGTGAGAACCACGATTTGAGAACCACTATTTGAGAACCGTCATTTGAGAACTACCATTCGAGAACTACCATTTAAAAGCAAGCATTTGAGAACCGCCGTTTCAGAACCGGAAGTTGGTTTGAGAACCACTATGATCCACGTGAGTTAGCTGGGCCTATGCTGAGAACCACTGGGCCAGTAGTTGGATCTGGGCTGAGAACCACTGGCCCAGCAACTGGGTCTGGGCTGAGAACCACTGGCCCAGCAGCTGGGTCTGGGCTGCACATCCAAAGGTCAGCGCGGAGGGGCAAAGCCTTGACCTCGATTGCTGGAGGGAACTTGTGCGCCCTCCACTGAAGGGCCTCACTGCAGCACGTCCCTCCGCTGGAGGGTCTCACTGCAGCACTGCCTCTCCACTGGAGGGAACTTTTCAGGCTAGGTAGGAGTTTCCTGCGCCCTGTAAATGTTCAATAAGTTTTTCTTGATGCACCATATTACAAGTGTTGGTTTGCGGCATTTTAAACACAAACATAAATTTTCGACACAAACATATTAAGTTCAACTCTTGTTATGCGTAAAAACATGATCAAAACTGGTCTCATATTAAAGCAAAACCTTCGGAGGAAGAACAATACTAACAATAATCTCACTTATATAATAATACACAGTTTGTTGCTTGCTTGCTTGGTTCGTCTTTCTGTCACGCTCTTAAAGATTTAGATAGGAGAAAATTCGTCTACTGAATAACAAGATGAGATATCATGAAATTTCATCCCGTAATTACGATCGCAAATATAGTTTCTGGAATACATACTCGAAAGTCGAAATACTGCATTAAAATTTTTGATCCTGTCGTACATAAGCTCTTTTGCATATTTTTCCAGCTGAATTTCTTCGTAGCAGTTGAAACTTTGCGCAGAGTAGAGACCAAATATTCTGAGTAGAGGCCACTGGTTAAATCACTGCAGGTAGTTACGATACGGAACCCAGTGCTGGATCATTAGAATTTTTTGTTCCTTTGCAAAACGGGGGAAACATTCGTTTAAAAGGAAGCTTAGATACAGTTTTCTTCTACTTAATGTCTGCAAGTTTTTACTTCAAACTATGCTATTGGACCAGCACTTTACATGATCGACTGATTCATCCAAAGGACACACCATGAGTCTCTGAAAAAAACGATTTGCTTTGAAAAGTAGCTCGATTCTTTTTGATTTGATAATATCCCTCTTTTGAACGTGGTACATGAATTACTGTATCTTCGATTGAGTTTTTGATCCTGTCGTGCATAAGCTATTTCGGATTTTTTTGCCCGGAAGTGCTAGGAGTTCTGCTTACACTTCTTCCTTAGCAATTTGCTGGAAAAGGCTTTCTTCATCTAGAGGTTATCAACTACCTGTGGCAGCCTAAAATAACAAACCGAATATAACTTGTCTCAACGGCAAGATGCTCTTGAATGACCTCAATATCGTAGAACGGGTATATGCCGTACCACATCTACAAGTATGTTTTTGGATACAAATTGAATCTGAAAAATTCATTAGAACAGTGGAAGAAACATCAGAAGGAAAGAAAATCAGAATAGCACATGAGAGGACAAAAGGCAAAGATCTCAGCGAAGTACCAGTGATACGGCCTATGTTCGAGCCATGAATGCTAAGCTCAAGACGAGAGTTATCTCTCAAAAAACTTACCGAGAACGCGAAACAAGAATGGTCCGTGATGTAAATAAAAGCGTCAATAGAGGCAAGCTGCGTTGAAAGAAAGCAGTGAAGAGAGAAGAAAGATGGATAGTGCAAGAAAAGCTGAAGTATGCGATGCAATGTTACAGGAAGAAATTGAAGAAAGGAGAAGATTAGAAAGGGAAAGATTTACGGAAAGGACAGCCACCATGTATCAAGAGAACTTGAACGAAAGAAGAAGAATTGAAAGAGAAAGGTTTGTGGAAAGGACAGCTAATATGTCGCGAGAAGACTTGCACGAAAAGAGAAGAATTGAAATTGTTGGAATTGTTGTTCATTGACGAGTACCACTGAAGTACTATCACGGAATCCCTGCCGTCATTTTTGACAGCTGGGTACACTAGTCTACATATATAATAGACAGTGTATCTTCATCTCTCTCTCTCTATCTGTGTGTGTCCCTCCCATTACTTCCTATCTATTACTGAAGAAAAATTATTAAATTGAAATCAGAACGGGTAGGCATGTATTCTAAGCATTGTATTGTTGATACCAAAGGAGCCTGATGACTATAAAATACTTCATTTTTTCTGTTATTAGTTTTCTTTTCTTACACGGCCATGTTATTGGTAGATGAGATACAGAATTAACGTTCTGTATATATTCATAAAAAATATTCAGATTTTGATAGAACCACGGGTAAAACTGAAAATTGTGTTTTATTTCATAGATCCTTAATTTGATCACTTTTAAACCAATAAATTTAAGCGGGTACCATCAGGGCCATGTTATTGGTTCATCAGATACGGAATGGAAGTTCTGTATATATCAATGAAAAATGTTAATTTAAAACACAATAATTCGTCGTAAATCTTTATTGCTTTCATCTTGATAATCATTTCAAATTACTCAAATCCAAATCGTGGAATTTTCACTTGAACTGTTAGTGATAATAATAATTTATGTAGTATTTAGATAAACAAAAGTAAATGTAACATTAGGATGTAGAAACCACCAGGCTGACTTCATAAGGAGCAGATGAGTTAGGCGATGTGTTGCTCTGTCTTACTGTTATTCAAACTTTGGGTGAGACCTTACTCATTGTGCTTGCATGCGTGTTTATTCATGCATTTTATTTCAGAGGAACCTGATGAATAGAGATAGATTTTTTGCTTTTTATCCCATTCCTGATACTTATTACCACCATGCTCACTCTCAGTATTGCCACCATGCTTACTCTCAGTATTACTACCACACTCACTCTCAGTATTACCACCACACTCACTCTCAGTATTACCACCACACTCACTCTCAGTATTACCACCACACTCACTCTCAGTATTACCACCATGCTTACTCCCAGTATTACCACCATGCTTACTCTCAGTATTACCACCATGCTTACTCCCAGTATTACCACCATGTTTACTCTCAGTATTATTACTATGCTTACTCTCCGTATACCTAAAACAATACTATGTAAGAAAATTTGTACAAGTATTAGCATCTTGTTCTCTTAAAATATGTCCACGTACAAGAGGATCTTGAGTTCATGTACTGGGTGTGCAAAATAATGTAAACATATTTAAAGGCTATAGTTTGACTACTACTGATATTCATGAGGAGAGTAACAACGTATTCTGGTTATGAAATAAAACTTTAGATCTTGCTCTTCCGAATGAGAACTGTTCAAGCCTGCTGGCACCAGTAGTATTCATAAGGTGTACATAATAGGTAATAACACATTTTGAAATCAAAATAAAACATTAGATCTTGTTCTTTCGAATGGAATTTGTCCCAGCCTCCTAGTACTAGTAGTATTCAAACTACAGCCTTTTAAAAATGTATACATTTTTGTGGGACACCTTGTGTATCTCAATCCCGTGTACGCCTCCGCCAGGTAAGCTTCCACGGAGGTAAGAACAACAAAAAAGTATTATGCAAGATGGCTCCTGCAGTTGTGTAACACCACAGGTCGGTTGTGCCATTTGTGGGCCGTGTCTTGCACGTATATTATGCAGATAGCCTCATATACAGCTCAGGGTGTAACGAGTTTTGGCACAGGTATTGAATGCATATTACTAGATTGCTGCTTATTCAGTTCGTTATGTAACGTGGTCATAAACGTAGCGTACGTCTTTAGATATGAATGTGCGTGTGTGGCCTTTCTCGTTTTTTTAGACGGTCTGACAACAACAAGCCAAAAACAGATCACCGAATAATACAGATCTAGTTCTCAATTCTCATTGAGTTGGCTATAAGTTTGACATATAAGTAGGGTTGATCATATAAAATACAAGTAGCATTGACTGTATAACGTCTAGGCAGGGCTAATTGTACAATACCTAGGTAGGGTAGTGTTGACTATCTAGATCTAGGTAGGTAAGGTTGACTATATAAAATTTATGTAGGGCTACTTGTATGTGAAATATGTATGTAGAGTTGACATTATAAAATCTAGGTAGAGTTGACTTCATAAAATCAATGTAGGGTTGACTCAATGAAATCTAGGTAGGGCTGACTCAATGAAATCTAGGTAGGGTTGATTTTATAACGTTTAGGTAGGTCATTTTTCTGCTTGGCTATTGTATGATTTATCATTCAATGCCACGAAAATTTAACATCTAGACCGTTCTGCACTCTAAAAAGTTCGAATATCATTGCATTTCTCACCTATACAACCCACACATCGACATTGACCTATACGATTCATATAATCAAAAAGATGCAAGTCGATTTCTCTAGTTACGAACAACTATATTTATTCAGTGATGGGTTTAATTTTAGGTTAATTTCCGACCATCACGTGGAGGAACATGTATGGATCACCACCGAAAATACATGTTTCGTGGTTGCAAAACTCGACCTCCAAGCAGCACCTCCCCATTGCAGGCTTCTGTTGCCCTCACCTGGGGAGGTTATTGGGGAGGTTGGGGTTAAGGGGGTCCTTGCTGTCTACTGTAACACACTTGTCAGCTACAAAGGCATATTTTTCATCTACTACAGCATGTTTGGGATCTACCACGACGCACTTGTCATCTACCACGACTCACTTTCCATTTACCACAACGCTTTCTATCTACCACGGCTCACTTTCCATCTACCACAAAGCACTTTCTATCTACCACGACTCACTTTCCATCTACCACAACGCACTTTCTATCTACCACGATGCACTTTCTATCTACCACAACCACTTTCCATCTGCCACGTCACACTTGTCATCTACCTCGTCACACTTGTCATCTACCACGTCACGACATGCTGGCACCACGTGAGGGTCGTGGAGACGTATTCGTTGCTTGTGTTCTCAAATGACCTTCTTCCTTCCATTAAATTTTATTAATTCTTCACTGATAATTTTTACTTCTATGTGAGTTGCTACCTTCTTGATTTATTGTTAATGGATGATTAATTTTAAATATTCAAATGAAGGGTTAGTGATTGCCCAATTACTAATTAGTTGCTGTATATTGTTATCGATGAACTATTCAACATAAATTTGTATTCGAGCACCTCATCACGTGCCACGGGTTACACCTCACCACGTGCCATGGGTTACACCTCACCACGTGCCACGGGTTACACCTCATCTCGTGCCACGGGTTACACCTCACCACGTGCCATGGGTTACACCTCATCACGTGCTTCGGGTTACACCTCATCATGTGCCCGGGTTACACTTCACCACGTGCCCAGGTTACACAGGTTTTGACCTCACCAACCATGCATTAACCTTTATACCGCTCAATATCCAGGTCATGTTTACCAACGCTTGTTCGAGTACCACGCAGACATGTTTTTGTATCCCGCCCTGCAACTGCTGTGTGCGGAGGCGCGTTGTCTAAATCTTGTGTAAGTGTAGGGTGCAGTGCGTCGAAAATGTACTGTAATTTGCGTTAATACGGTGGCTAGCTTTAACACCCTGCGTTCCCTGCGTTTAGATATTTATCAGTATTCCTTTGTTGCGGGAGCATATCCGTATTTCAAACGTAATTTGGTACACGGGTGTACCAATACGTAATTGTGGAATTACATTGTTGGTACACGGGTGTGCCGATACGCAGCTATGGAATGACACTGTTCTTGCACGGGTGCACCAATACGCAGGGAACGTGTTAAAATGTGCTGTAATTTTCGTTAATACGGTTGCTGGACTTAAAATGTACTGTGATTGGCGTTATTACAGCAATGTTGGACTTGAAATATACGGCAATTTACATTAATACGGTGAAGCTGAACAAGGGTGAAGCTGTATGACAATTAACGTTCATACGAGGAGGTTGGAATGCGTTCAGCATTTGGTCGAAGTTGAACACATTTTACTACACGAGAACTCGGGAGCAACAGAACTAAGAAACTTCTTCTTTCAATAAATACAGCTTTATTGTCACTGTAGGTGCATGTTTTTGCGGAGTATTCAATTCCCTTCTTCCTGTGTGTGGGCGATGTTGTTACTACCACCACCGGTCGCTTTAATTAATATCATACATGTGTATTTGATATCATACATGTGTATTTAAAATGTGATGATACATATGTATATAGATTTGCATGTTTCGAGCAATGTATCAGGTGTATGTATGCCCCACAAAGTATCACTGTGTGTGATGTATCATGTGTCTCATGAGTGTGCCGAGGTGTATTATGTGTCTCATAAGTGTTTCGGGACACATGGGGAGTTGTAGCTCGCAGGTAGGACCGGGTAAAGCCTGAACAATTGATAAAGCAAGCAGCAGGGATCAAGACGAATTGCAGCGTATGTTTACGTAGCTAAAGCAAATGTCAAACACGAGTAGATTTATTGAAGAAACCATGTGACTCTTAAGAATTACGCAATCCTGTAACTTTCAAGTTGATTGCAGAGCGGGCAGAGTATATCACAGACGTTTAGAAACCTACTTCATACTATTGGACAAAATAGGGAGATTGTAAAATGGAAAAGATACGTGGGAGGAGTGAAGCTCATATAAAAACTGAAGGAAGGTTAGATATGGGGGAATTCAGAGCTGAACCTCAGCAGCGATGCCGGTTATTGTAGCTCAGACCGACATCTAGGGTCTAGGAGCATAGGTGGAGCAGGTGTAGATGTGATTAAGGGGGAATTAGATTGAAGTTCTCACGCTGATGAATGGTAGTGGAACTTACCTGTGTATTTAAACGTGTGAACTGAGGAAAAGTCCTTGTGCATTGTCAAGATGCAGACGAGGTTTATGGAGCTGGGAACAGCGCTACAACACGAGTTGAAGTAGTCTATCACTCGTGGGGAATGCAGTTGAATTTACGGGCACCGTAATGAAGGAAAAATTAGCAGTATTGTTTAAGGTGTTGTATTGTGAGTGCTAATCATCGTAGTTCATCATCACCAACGAATCTCCAGTGTAAGAGCAAGTTCTAAGATTAATATTGTCAATATAATCGAAGTTAGAGGCAGGATAATTTTCGTAATTTTATGTGAACGGTTCATTGATTTAAATTGTTCTGTGTGCACCTGACTGTTCACCTATTTAGAATATAATTGACCTGTTGATAGTTAAGCTGTTAATAGGGCATCATGCTGTGGTTCATCTGCCATATATTTCCAATTCCGTGATTAGTAGAATAGCATGTATTAAATTTCCTGTGTGTATTATTTATCCCTCTCATAACGTCATAAAAAAACTTAAGATCCTTTTTATATTTCAACATGCAGAGGATTGGAGTCCCTTCATGTGCAATCATGTCATGTTTCCTTGCATTTAATTAATTGAGTTATTTGTAAGTATTAATTGAAATATAACGGAAGGAGAGCATGCAGAAAAACCATGCTTTGAAACCATGATTACGTAAATTATGAGGGAGAAAAGAACTCATAGTCAATCAATCATTGTACAATTAAAAGTAGGCAAAGCATTTCCATTTCTATATTTTATCAATTTAATTTAATAACAAATAAATATACAATTTAAACCCGTATCGCCACAAACATCATACATGTGCATATCCAGCATACGTTTATATAATACACATACATATACATGCTATTAATGAGTTTAGCCAGCCTTTCAACGCCCACTGAATGTTACTGTCGATCTTCATACAATGTGACTTTTTCTTCTCGATTTCCCTCTCTCACAATGCTTGTATTTTTTCTTCTCTATTTCCCTTCCTCACAAGTCAGACCCTCTGTCTAATTGATGTCAGCTAGACCCTACTATTCACAGCTCATCTTCCTGCTGTGCTGTGACCTCGGTCTGTTTCTATAGCGGAACTGAAGGAGTAGCTGTGAGGTGTCAAGGCTGGTCAGGGAAAAACTAAAAATGCCTGAGGCAGCGCATACGTTGCTGCTCGCAGTCACCACTGACGAGCACACCCCTGCTCGCAGTCACCACTGACGAGCACACCTCTGCTCGCAGTCACCACTGACGAGTACACCCCTGCTCGCAGTCACCACTGACGAGTACACCTCTGCTCGCAATCACCACTGACGAGCACACCTCTGCTCGCAGTCACCACTGACGAGCACACCTCTGCTCGCAGTCACTACTGACGAGCACACCCCT
>VCRD01003383.1:21706-43932 GCA_006783055.1 Trinorchestia longiramus | reverse complement strand
TGCCGGGCATTGTGTTGTGTGCCGGGCGTTGCGTTGTGTGCCGGGGATTGTGTTGTGTGCCGGGCATTGTGTTGTGTGCCGGGCATTGTGTTGTGTGTCTGGTATAGTATTGGGTATTGGATTGCGTGTTCGTGTTTCGAAAACTTCAATGGTTTTGAGTGAGTTGTGAGCCTGCATCTCGTAATCATAGTTGACAAGGCATGACATGTGTAATATGCAGTAAATATATCTTGCCATATAAGGTTTGTTATGGTCACAAATTTCAAAACTTATTAAGAAGATGGTAAAAATATATCATCTTATTTGATTTGCTCAATTTAGTACCAGGTACCAATTAGGAACTAGGTATTAATAAGGTACCAGGTACCAAGCGTTCACAGAAAGAGACAGAGTAACTATTCAATCACACCTCAATCGTCGACTACAATGGATCAAAACCTGGCAAATGAGTTTCAACATTGATAAATGTTCAGTGATGCACGTTGGTGCAAATAACTGACATTTCTAACGTACAATGGAATGACATATCCATTCAAGCAGTGCAGCAATAAAGTGATCTTGGCATCATTATCACTGAAAATCTTAAACTCGACGAAAAAGTATAAAAAAGTGTCAAAAACACGAGTAGGATTCTTCGTTTCATTGTAAGAAACTTTGAATACAAGTTGAAGAACATAATATTACCTCTCTATAAAGCGCTAGTCCGGCTACATCTGGAATATGCATTGCAACTACCTTACGAAGAGATATTAATGAAAGGGAGAAAACACACCTTAAAGTAACGAAAATTATTCCATAACTCCGCAATCTCAGCAACAAAACACGTCTTCAATAGCTTAAACTCATCTGCCTAGAACAAAGAAGACTGCAAGGGCAACTTACTAAGACCTATAAGTTTCTCAACGGCTTAACGACGTTACCCTGGAAAGGCTTTTCGACGGAGACAGTCAGGTGCAAACCAGAAATAACGGTCAAAAATTGATTATAAGAAACTTCAGGATATTCCAAACTTAGAACTTTTTCCAGTAAAAATTGGTAAAACTTTGAACCAGTTACCCGGAAACATCGTTTCTGCTGGCGCTGCGAACACATTCAAAAATCGTCTCGACAAATATTGCATTACGTGCCTCGCAGAATAATACCGTACTGATTCTATGTCCCTGACTCTTAGCATCTGTGCATGATGCAGTAAATGAGTGTAACTGAAATTCCTGTGTGTGAGTGAAATGCGTGTAAATGACTGAAATAGTATGCGGATTGGGGTGTACGTGTGATTGATGACTTTATTTTCTACGGCATGGGACTTGGTTGGCAGCCTGAGAATAGGCGAAACGGCTCGTTTCTATTGCCATATTCTATTCTAGCAATTAGGTACTAAGGAAAAAAGAATAATGAAACGGGAAGAAGGAATGATGAAACTGCGGCTGAACAGCTGCAGACGCATAGTCTACCATTACAATCTGAGTATTTTGTCTAATTAGAGGCTATTATCATCGACTATAGTACAATGTTCTATAATTTCCGCAAATTTTCGAACATTACCGTTAACAGGAATCACTAATTTCATTCCACAATAGTGTAAAAATAAATCCATCAACTAATTCCACTCTACGCTTGCGTGTTTAAAAGTATATGTTCATGACTACGCAGTTCTCACGAGTAATCTGTTAAAGACAGAAATTGTGAGCTACATGAGGCTAAGCTGGTGACCAGTACATACATGCTGTGACGCTGTGTGTTGGTCGCTTGAAGGGTTCAGTTTCCTGAACTGTTGTTTTTTGAAGACACTTGTTTAGTTCTGGTCACCTACGCGACATTGCTGCAGTTCTGCTGTGGTTCCGCACTATTCGAAGACACTATTCGAGGACACTATTCGAAGACACAATTCGACAACACTAATCGAGGACACTAATCGAGGACACTAATCGAGGACACTATTCGAGGACACTATTCGAGGACACTATTCGAGGACACTATTCGACAACACTATTCGACAACACTAATCGAGGACACTATTCGAGGACACTATTCGAGGACACTATTCGAGGACACTATTCAAGGACACTATTCGAGGACACTATTCGAGGACACTATTCGAGGACACTATTCGAGGACACTATTCTGGAACACTATTCAAGGAAGCAATTATAGAACACAATTCAAGAACACAATTCAAGAACACAATTAACTAACGTAATTCGAGAGCACAATTCGATAACACAATTGAAAAACTCAATTCGAGAACACATGTGCACTTTTCAGATGCAGACGCTCCTGCAGAAAACTTTCATGAGTTTAATCTCGACAAGCCGTTTAACTTCAATTTGAAAACACGCACACACACACACACACACACGCACGTACACATGCACATGCACGCACACATGATGCACTCGCACACGCACGCACACACACATGCACACGCACGTACATGCACGCACATGCACGCACACACGCTGGTCAGCGCATGACACACGCATGAGGGTCAAGATCAAAGAAATAATTCCGTGGTGTAGTTCCTTCTGTGTCTTGCCAAGCAAAAACTGATCTGAACTTTCTGCCATGCAGCATCTCCATTAGTACGTCATTTTGTGCATGATTGTCGTGTTGTGTGTTAAAATAAACATTCGGTATATTTTGCTGCGTGTTACTATGCACATTCAGTTTGTTGTGTTGTATGTTACAAACACATTCGGATGTTGTGTGTCACAATACACATTCAGTATGTTCTGTGTTACAATGCACATTTACTTGTGAAATGAATAACTGTATGCCATTGTATTGTCTCACATCAAAATTATTTACATAAATCTGAAGATAATTCCATTCCATTCAAGGATTTATTGGTTGAAAACTAAATGTTGATCGCCACGTGCTCACTCTAATGAAACTGTCAAAAATGAATCGAACATTTTCCGTAAGTAGATTTTTTTGGTGGGCATTTTCAGAGATTGCAGGAACTAATAAAATTTATCTATCTTCAATAATGAAGTTATTACTGTCTTGCAACAGTCACGCTTCATGACACAAAAAATATATGAATCATGAATATTTTGTGTGCGCTTATTATATGTTTGAATTTAAAAAATTATTCAAGAGAATGAATGCTCTGCGATGACTCTTTAAAGAACTTTTTTTCTGTGTACAGTTCTGTTAACAAGCAATAGTTTTTGTGTACAGTTCCGTTAACAAAACAATAGTTTTTTGGAACAGTTCTGTTAACAAGCAATAGGTTTGTGTACAGTTCCGTTAACAAAGCAATAGTTTTGTGTACAGTTCCGTTAACAAAGCAATTTTGTGATACATATGCAGCGCACTTTCATTTCGAACTTCAATTACTTACATTAATAACGTATTTTAATTACGTACTTTAATGCCATACTTTAATTATGTACTTTAATCACGTACTGTATTTAGAGACTTGAAATACGCGCTTGAATTAAGCACCTGAATTACGTACATAACGACCTTTACGTTACGTACTTTGATTTACATAACCACTCGATATATTACAAAACAAAACTTATGCAAATTATATTTTATGCCAAACTGAAACAACAACGAACAATACATATCCACACCCGTCAGATGTACTTGGCAACCACATCTACTTTACATCCACACCCGTCAGATGTGCTTGGCAACCACATCTACTCTACGGAACTAATGGTCGATTTTATTTACGTAACACAAGGTAGTGAAGTTGGTCTTTTACCTTCTGCCTTAATTAGGATCCATTGCACCAAAGTTAGGGCCCATTCCGTTTTAATTAAGGTCCCCTCCAGTGGAGTTGGGGCACATTTCACCGAAGTTAGGGCCCAATTCGCTTTAATTAGGGTTTATTCTGCCTAAATTATTGCTTATTAAGCCTAAGTTGGGCCTATTCTGCCTTAGTTGGGCTCATGTTTCGGGTTCATTCCGCCTTAGTTAGGCTCATGTTTATGGTCCATTTGGCCTTAGTTAAGCTCGTATTTAGGGTACATTCCGCCTTAGTTAGCAGGGTGGAGGGGTGTACAATTGGTCCTTGACCATCAGAGACACCCACCGTTTATGCCTCATCATTCACAGCGGTCACACAGGAAATTCATCCACACACACCTACCGCTTGCACCTGATCTCTTACATCGTGCTGGCGTGTACAAGTAGAGACCCGGATGTTACAAGACACAGAGTTAGTTTTTATGGTTGTATTCGCTATATTGCACGAAGAGACCCGGATGTTACAAGACACAGAGTTAGTTTTTATGGTTGTATTCGCTACATTGCACGAAGAAACCCGGATGTTACAAGACACAGAGTTAGTTTTTATGGCTGTATTCGCTACATTGCACGTAGAAACCCGGATGTTTCAAGACACAGAGTTAGTTTTGACCCTGTGCGCCGTTCTAGTCTTTCCCAAAGTATATAAAAATTAATTAATTTTAATCCATTCTTCAGTAAATGTTTCTTGCAAAAGTTGGTTAAAATTACATCATTATGAGTGATAATTTACGTGATATTTTGTTCCATTGAACTACAATTTGTGTGTATAAGCTTAATTAAGACGCGCACTTGATACATCAGCAGGACTTCAGTGACAAGGAGGTGCCAAAACAGAGCTCATCATTTGGGAGGAACTTGAGCAAGGTGCAGCAACATGACTTCCTTTTTTTCAAAACAAAGCGCTTTGGAAAAAGGAAGTTATGTTGTCGCACCCTGTATTTCAGGTTTGACACACAGCATAGCCTCGGTTGTAGCTCCGTGTGATAGAGATACTAATTGATGTATGAATTAGGACTCTGAAATAACATCCATACTTTACTTTGGTATTTCGTTTTCTGAGTGATCAGTACTACCTGCGAGGCGTCATTTTTAAACTGATCCGACGCAAGTATATATATTTTTCATGACCAGTCCGTCATTACTTATTTTGTGTACACTTCTTTGTAGGTTTCTGCGTTCAGGAATGTTGCAAAAATGACACAAATATATCACGAAAATGTTGCAGACATGACACAGAAAGAAGACAAAAATGACGCATAAATGTGTTCGACCTCTCTTTTGCATTTTGTTGACGTGCTTCAGGTGCTAGAGCAGCTGTAGGTGCTAGAGTAGCTGTAGGTGCTAGAGCAGCTGTAGGGGCTAGAGCAGCTGTAGGTGCTAGAGCAGCTGTAGGTGCTAGAGCAGCTGTAGGTGCTAGAGCAGCTGTAGGTGCTAGAGCAGCTGTAGGTGCTAGAGCAGCTGTAGGTGCTAGAGCAGCTGTAGGTGTTAGAGCAGCTGTAGGTGTTAGAGCAGCTGTAGGTGCTAGAGCAGCTGTAGGTGCTAGAGCAGCTGTAGGTGCTAGAGCAGCTGTAGGTGCTAGAGCAGCTGTAGGTGCTAGAGCAGTTCTCAAAGACCCGGATATAACATAATGTGCCCTGTGGAACTGGACCCAGTAAGTTCAAGATCAAATACCAGTAGACGATCCTTGGCAAACTGGGTATAGAATAACTGGCGCCCCAGTTAGTTGAGTGGTATGGGGCTCGTATGTAAGTGACTGGAATTGTGCTACGTCTTTGTAAAATATATATGACTTCATCGTCAGAATACTTGTAATATGCGGTACCTCTTTTGTACAAATCAATAAAATTCACTTACCTGGAAGTCTGGTTAACGTACGTTTTCTCAAAACCATCTTTGATATTTAGACGCATATCGAAAATTTGAAATACGACTTGTATAATTTTTTATGTGATACGTGATTGCTGAAACTTCTTGCGTGTGTGCGAGAGTTTGAGTCATACAAGTCATACAGTTATTATTGGCATAAAAATCAAAATTTAGCATTGGTAAATGATGGAAACAAAACCAAAGTCAGAGCTGAGCAGCTGCAAGCTTTTTTTTAAATAAAATTAAAACCCGAACAGAAGTTGAATTTTTTTGTATCAATGGTTTCAAGAATTCACAGGAATAATAGTAGCATTTCCTACGCGGAGATGCATAAGCAAAGTTTATAGTGCATACTACAGTGTAAAGCGTATACTATAGTGTACAGCGTATACTACAGTGCTTGGTTTCTACAGGTTTTTCTCCCATATATGGATGGTATTATAGCTGTTTATGGTAGGAGCAGGGTCATACTACGAGAGGCTTCACAGTTCTCTCGCTGTCGCGGCCACGATTTAATGTCACCGTAAAACTGCTGCACCGCCGTGCTTTCTTCTCGGCGTTCATTAAAACCTATCTCAGCCAGTCGTGAACTCAGTCTCGTCATCGGATACTTCCAAAATATTTCATCCCCAGGCGATAAGTTTGTTTTAAGCAGTTTGTGCATTATGAGGTGTTAGCATTGTGTACCTAGGATCTGATTATGATGGTCTTTTTTCTGTCATAGTCTTCATTTGTTGAATAGCAATGCCCTTAAACGTCAGATCAATTTTCAAAAGAATTTTCAATTCAAGAAATTTCCTTCAATATCCAGTCTTTCATACGAAAATTCAATTAATTTTTTAGAAGAAAATAACGTGTACCGTGAGCCTCCATGCCCCGACGGCAGGACAAGTAATGAAAGTAATGCAGCCAGTGGAGCACAGCGCTGGATCTCCGTAGACTTTTTAAAACAAACTTCCCGCGCTTCATCTTGTTTTCAGGACAACTTTCTACAGGCTCGCATGCTCCTAACCCGCTTGTCAGTTAGCCACCACACTGAAAAAAAGTTTGTTTGCTGCTGTGAGGAGAAGGGAGGAGGACCTCAGGCATGGGAGGAGGGAGAGGGAGGACTAGTGAAAGGAGAAGTCACATTCTAACGAACTGGACCCAGTGAGCTTTGTCGTTGTTTTGTGTCAGAAATATTTTGGGAAATATTGTTTGCGCAGCCTAAATTTTGTCCTTATTATTGAAGAAGACATATGAACACAGGGTGTCCCAGAATTAACCGACCGTTTTTATTTACAAATAAAATAACAACTAAGAATGCAAGGTTGTTAAAACTGGTTTTAATTGAAAGAAAAACGTTTTGATGGTTAATTAACTTAGTATCCTAAATACACATCAACTGCATAACTAGATTTCTTGTTCGAGTTCAAGGCCTTGCTTTTCCATCATGTCTCGATACAGCAAAGAAAAAAATAATAATTCTGCAAGTGTACATGTCATTTTCAGTAACATAAATGCAGCGTGATTACCGAATCCAGTTTCAAACAAGAACAAGTCCTCCTAAAAACACAATCAAATCTCTATTTCGTAAATTCACAGGGACTGGTAGTGTTAATGACAGATCACGATCTGGAAGATTAAGATCCATACGTACTGAAGCTGCAATTGACAGTCTACACAGATGCTGCAGATAATCCTTCAACATTTACGAAATAGAGATTAAATTTTGTTTATATTATAGAAGGACTTGTTCCTGTTTGAAACTGGATTCGGTAATCACGCTGCACTTCTATTCCTGGAAATGACCTTATGTACACTTGTAGAATTATTATTCTTTCCTCTTTGTTGTATCGAGACATGATGGAAAAACAAAGCTTTGAAATCAAACTAGAAATCTAGTTATGCAGATGATTTGTATTTAGGATACTGAGTTAATTAGCAATAAAAACGTCTTTCTTACAATTGAAACCAGTTTTAACAACCTTGCGTTCTTAGTTTTTGTTTTATTAGTTAATGAAAAGCGTCAGTTAATTCTGGGATACCCTGTTGAAGATATGTACACGTATACTGAACTTATTTTTTCAGCAGAGACTTTGAAAATAATATGATCTTACGAAAAAAAAATCTTTTTCTTCTTACTCCTTCTTGTCCCTTAGTGCTCCGTACTGCGCCATATTGCTTGTCCTTGTCCTTTATTGCAATGTTCTCTGTTTTAGCTTGTTATGGTTCCTTTTTACCTCTTCTTGTCCCTCTTTGTCCATTATTGCCCCGTTTTGTCCCTTCTCGTCCCGTCTTGTCCCTTTTTGCTCTTTTTTGTATAGGTTGTTACAAAAATAATGGCCGCTCGAAGGTCTGGGGTTTGAAAAGTAATTTTAACACAACTTTTTTAGTTTATTTTCGATGAACCTTGGCATGCATAACAATTAATGTGTGCTCATTAAAATTTTGTAACTTCTTTTCACACTTAACATAATTTTGAAGGATAGAATCCCTCCATGATGAACATGACAAATATGACCTTCGCCTACTTATGTTGCACGAGTTCAAACTTGGGCACAACGCCTCCGAAGCTTCTGCCAATATCAACCGAGCATGGGGAGAAGAGTCCACAAGGGATCGGACATTACGAAGGTGGTTCGGGAAATTCCGAAGTGGTGACGAGATCCTTAAAGATGAAAAGGGTAGAGGTCGTTTGGGTAGTCTCGAGAACGAGCAATTGTATGCGGTTGTTGAGTAAAATTCACGTCAAAGTGTTAGAGAAATGTCTCAGACACTTGGTGTCAGCTTTGCAACAGTCTCGCGCCATTTGAAGATTATTGGAAAGGTGAAAAAGCTCGATAAATGGGTTCCTCATCAGCTCAATGAGAATCAAAAGATTAGGCGTTTTGAAGTGTGCTCGATGCTCTCTCTGCGCAACACCAATGATCCCTTTCTCGACCGAATTGTCACTTGTGACGAAAAGTGGGTCCTTTATGATAACCGTAAACGATCAGGTCAATGGCTCGATCGTGATGAGCCCCCCAAACACTTCCCAAAGCCAATGTTGCACCAGAAAAAGATTATGGTGACTGTCTGGTGGTCTGCAATAGGTGTTATTCACTACAGTTTTCTTGGGAGTCAATGAGACCATTAATGCAGAGAGATACTGCAATGATCTCGCTGTTATGCATGCTCGATTGAGCGAAAAGAGACCGGCATTAGTGAATCGACGTGGTCCAATTCTGCTCCACGATAACGCGCGACCACATGTTGCAAGAATGACCGTCCAGAAACTCACAGAACTGGGATACGAGACTACCACATCATCCATATTCTCCAGATCTTTCACCTACTGATTATCATTTATTCAAGCACTTAAGCACATTTTTGGATGGTAAAACTTTTAGGTCTAAACAGGAGGTGGAAACGACCTTCAAAGACTTTTTCGCATCACAGCCATTAACTTTTTATCAACAAGAGATAAATAATCTCGTAGTCCGATGGCAGAGATGCATAGCTGCTCAGGGTTCATATTTTGACTAAGTTTAACATCTCTATTGTTCATTTACCAAGGATTAAATGCATGCTTCTGAAATCGGCCATTACTTTTGTAACAACTTAATATATTTTGATCGCTTTTTGTTCCCTATCATCCCACCTTGTTCCTCTTTACTCTTCCTCGCCTGTTTTGGTAACTTTTACCCCCTTCCTATCTTTTTTTGCCTCTTTTTGTCATTGTTCTCTCTTCTTACTTGCAAGTCAATACCGTGGGTGCATGTAACAACACCCACATACTTCATGTAGATCAGTCTTTAAGTTTTTAAAATTCTTTAACACGTTAAGTGCGAAATGACCCACCGGTGGGTCACTCAGGTTAGGTTCTGTAATCTATTCAGAGCTTTCTAGTGACTGTATGTATAAAGTAAAGATTTGCACCGGCTAGGCAACCACACTTAACGTGTTTATGGAAAATTTAATATAGTTCACCCATTCTCACATCCGTTGAAGAAATCACGTACTTCTCAGACACGTTGCACCCGTCACGTACTTTTCACATCCGTTGCACCCGTCACGTACTTCTCACACCCGTTGCACCCGTCACGTACTTCTCACACCCGTTGCAAGCATTACAAACTTCCCACACAAGTTCACATGATTTCTTCCCATTCCCAGTGAAGAAAGAAATGACTTGCGGTTTGTACACGCCTGCTCGTTGTGTAAGTCTTTGTTGTGTGGTGTGCAGTACTTCATAGCGTTGGTTAATTTCCCGTGTCTGTTGCTACTGCCAATCACTTGTCTTTTGACATGCCTTGATTGTTGTGCAGTACTTCAGGCAACAGTTGACATGCCTTGATTGTTCTGCAGTACTTCAGGCAACGGTTGACATGTCTTGATTGTTGTGCAGTACTTCAGGCAACAGTTGACATGCCTTGATTGTTGTGCAGTACTTCAGGCAACAGTTGACTTAATAAAAGGCTCTCCTTCACGTCTGTGGGCTGCAGTGAAGCTTTTTCAAAAGAGGCTCATCTTTAAAGACTCGTTTTTTCGTTCACGATTCGCTGACCCAATTAATTGATTCTTCATTAATCAGATTACCTAATTATATCATTTATTAAATTATTTATTTATTGATTAACTGATGTTTCACAAAACTGTCAAGTTAATTTACATCGTAATTTGCTGAACAGTTACCTGCTGCATCTCCCGCGTTCAACTGACTGAGAACGCAGCAAGTTGGAAACTGGTAACTGCTTTCTTTTTTATGTTCTGAACATTTAAATCAGTATGATCCTGCATCATATTTAATTTTGCATGATCCTGCATAATATTTAATTTTGCATAATCCCGCTTGATATTTAATACTGCATGATCGTGCGTGATACATAATTCTGCATGATATGTAATTTTGCATGATCCTCCGTGATCTATGTATAATTCTGCATGACCCCGCACGATATTTCATTCTGCATGATCCCGCATAATATTCAATTCTGTGTGATCCCTCATGATATTTTTCCCTGCAAGATTCTGCATGATATATAATCCTGTTTGAACCTGTATGATATTTATTTCTACATGATCCCGCTTGATATTTAATTCTGCATGATCCCGCTTGATATATAGTTCTGTATGAACATGTGTGATATTTATTTCTACATGATATTGTCAACGAGGGTATCGTGAAAACGATTGTACAAAAATACTTACATTTGTTGCGAAGAAAACCAATTCATTAAAACAATTCCCGAAGAATATTTAATATTAAAATGCGCCAAACATATTAATATCCTTACAATCCCGAAGAATATTCAATATTACAATACCCAAAAGACATTTAATATCCTTACACTGCCAAAAGAATATTCAACATTACAATGCCCGAAAGATATTTTATATCCCTACAATATCCGAAGAATATTCAATATTACAATGTCAGAGACATTTAATATCCTTACAATACCCGAAGAATATTTAATATCCCTAGAATACACAAAGAATATTCAATACTATAATATGCCAAATATATTTAATAATCTTATAATGTCCGAAGAAATCATATGTATTGATAAATTGTCGTAAAATGTTGTGAATGCGTGCAGGAGGTCAGCCAAACGCTGACAGGGACCAGTTGCCGGTGGAGGTAATCGATCATTTAGATTTACAATGCAATCTCTTTGAAAAAAAGAAAGCGTCTTCTTCAGGGAAAAAAAACGAAATTATAAAGAGCCTCGTCGTGCCTCGCTGTAGCGTGAGTTTGCCAACTGTGACGTGTTGTCTGTGACGTGTTGTCTGTGACGTGTTGTCTATGACGTGCAGTGGTGTCTGTGACGTGCAGTGGTGTCTGTGACGTGCAGTGGTGTCTGTGACGTGCAGTGCTGTCTGTGACGTGCAGTGCTGTCTGTGACGTGCAGTGCTGTCTGTGACGTGCAGTGCTGTCCGTGACGTGCAGTGCTGTCTGTGACGTGCAGTGCTGTCAAGAGAACACGTCATTGTGAGCAATGATGCACCATCACCGTCAGTCGCTTCTTAATTCACATCCTTGAAAATATTTTCTCTGAATTACACCAGCGGGTAAAAACTGCGTGGCCACTTAAATGCGTCGGTGAGATTTACCGTGGCACATTAGTATTGTATTTACCGTGATATATAAGTATTTACAGTGGTACAGTCGTATTTACTGTGGTATATAAGTATTTACAGCGATACAGTCGTATTTACGGTGGTATATTAATATTTACCGCGGCGTAGATGTACCGCATAATATTATTATTTACCGCAGCATATTAATATTTACCGCGGTATATTTGTGTTTAGGGCAGCATAGTTGTATTTACAATGATATCGTTGTAGTTTGGATGGCATAGTCGCAGTTACAGCAATACAGTCATATCCATCGCAATATGGTCGTCTGTAACTCAATACAGATCTAATTACTCCGACATAATCATACTTACCGCTTCTTAGTTTCATTGATCGCAAAACAGCTGTATTTACCGCGCAATAGTAATACTTTTAATTCTTATATGCACACCATATTTTCCAGAGAAGCGATAACGCTACACCGAACAAAACACTTTACTAAGACCTGTTCCTGATGCATGCATTCAGGAGTAAATTTTTCTACTCCCTCACAACTTTTCCCGTGCAAAGCAGCACCGCCGCGAACACCGAGTGAGGCAAGTTCTCTCTTGCCGTTGTCTGAAATCTCTGTAAAAAAACACTCCCATGCTATTCCTACGGGAGTTACTTGTTGCCTTTATTACGGGTCGTGACGCGACTTTTCCGAGACATTGAAGAGCTTCGTGGATTTGTTAAGAGTGGAACATAAAGATTTTCAGGTCAAAGCAGCTGCTGCTATCAAAATTATTCGTCTCTCGCAATCTCTCATTCTTAGTGACGGTGCATCCATCAAAGCCAGACAGGATGTCTTGCCAGACTTTATTTAATATTTATTTAATACCAGTAAATTGAATTAATTTGTCGTTCGTACGGACTCAAGTATTTACCTCCATGAGATTCTATCCTAGATACTCATAATACTGACATGACATGAAAACAATGAGTCATACAAGTATTTACCTGAGTAACATTGTATGCTAGATACTCAAAATACTGACAACATGACATGAAAACAATTAGTCGTACAAGCATTTACCTCAGTAACGTTGTATCCTAGATACTCAAAATACTGACAACATGACATTAAAACAATAAGACGCACAAGTATTTATTTGAATAGGGTTGTATCCTAGAAAAATCAAAATCATTAAAATAATGAGTCCAGACAAGTACAGATAATATGAGTGCTTGTGACAGTCTCACGTGTAATTTTCTTGAGTTTAAAACTGTCGTGACAAAATCAGTGCCTGAACACGACGGTGGACAGTGAGGGTATGAAACCCCTCAGCTCTAGCGACCGCTCATTTATTTAAAGCAAATCTACTACAGATAATTTATAAACAACTACGTTGCTGAAAATACAACCACGTTGCAATTTATGTATTTATGTTACAGTAAATGTAACTATGTTGCTGTACTCAAAGCTACGTTGCCGTAGATAAAACTATGTTATGGTAAATATAACTATATAATACAGTACTGAAAGCAATAAATACATTACGAGCACAAACTGCAAGCAACATATGTAGTATTGTAGAATGTTATAGTACATTAAAATATGTAGTATTGTACCCTGTTGTAGTACATTAAAATATGTGGTATTGTAACACGTTGTAGTACATCACAATATGTAGTATTGTAACACGGTGTGGTACATCACAGTGTGTAGTATTGTAACACATTGTAGTACATCACAATACTCAGTATTGTAACACGTTGTAGTACATCACAATACTAAGTATTGTAACACATTACTCAGCACATTAAGAGCAGTACTCTCACTAAGCCGTCCGTTGGCCAGCTGCGGATCAGTTAACTAATTGACGTACAAATTAAATGACATCTTCGTGTTAATGACCTTAGATTGAGACTCATGATAAATTAAATACTTCAGTACAAAAGGTGCTGCAGTATTTAAGTTATTGTAGTATTATTTGTACATCACGCTCAGTAGCAGTCTTTATACTTTTTTTACTAGCCTGATTTTCCCTATTCAACTTAAAATAGATCTTAACTTCACGATATCTTTGATTAGTTTGAATTTATTCTGTTATTACAGAATAAAATTATCTTAACTTCAAGATGTCTATGACTAGGTTAAGATTTTTTTCGTTAACAGAACAAAAATTATCTCAACTCCAAAGGTAATTTTACTTTACAGTTTTTCTATTTAACATCAACAATTTTTCCATAATTTATTTCTTGGGTTTCAACTTCTGTATTGAACATGTGCAGCGTAACAACACAACGCTGTGGTCATGCCACTGCAGACCCCAATAGGTTAAGCAGACCTCAAATCGTCATGCCACTGCAGACCTCAAAAAGTGATGCCACTGCAGTCAGGATGTCATACAGACCCCAGAAGGTCATGCCACTGTAGACCAAGAGGTTATTCTACTGTAGACCAGGATGTCATGTAGATTTCAAAAAGTCTTGGCACCGTAGACCAGGAGGTCATACAGACCCCAGGAGGTCATACAGACCCCAGGAGGTCATACAGACCCCAGGAGGTCATACAGACCCCAGGAGGTCATACAGACCACAGGAGGTCATACAGACCCCAGGAGGTCATACAGACCACAGGAGGTCATACAGACCACAGGAGGTCATGCCTTTGTAGACCAGGAGATCATCCAGACCCCAAGGAGGTGATGCCAACGTAGACCCGAGATCCGGCAGGGCATGCTCTGAGAGGTCAAGGTCTGGAATTGCAGGGGCTGTTACACCACCTCTTGCATTATGTAAGACTGGAAACCACGCGCGTGGTCGATAAAACATACGCCTTCTGTTGCGTCGGAGCTCAGTTCTGAGTGATGAAAGCCATACAAATGTTAATGGTCGAATAAATCATCGTTCACCATTACGCTCAGCTTACGTACGACAATTTGATGAGCCTGTTTGACCTATTACTTGTGTTCTCCTCAGTACCTCTCAAGCATTTTACCCGATTGAAGCAATTAAATATATATTACGTATAAGAGAGGCATGAGATCACCGCGAAAAATTGCGCGTGTAGAAACTAATATATGCTGATTTTAAGCCAGACAAGCCGCTAAAAAAAATCCTCACTCCATGATGAAGCAGAAATTCATGTAATAAATCGTCAGCCACAATCAAAGCATGTTGCGATGCTATGCTTCAATGTGAATGTGATGGTGATAAGTTGTGATTGAGCATTGAAGGTGAAGGCCAGGGGCTTATCCCACTATAAATCAATATTATTAAATGTTAATAGAACCTGCGCAGCTAGTAGTTGAGTTCGGAATGGCAATTAACGTAAGATAAACAAAAATGGTTTGCAAAAAGTGTGCTAGAAAATATCCTGATCGTAAATAGTAGAGGGAAGACAAAGAGGGTAGAAATTAAGTAGGAAATAAGGATCATGGAAGACAAGGTCTGATTAAAATGAGTCTCATTCTTCGCACGCAAGAACTGTTCAGTGCTCATATCTGTCGCGCGTTTTATTATTTCGTGGTCTTGAAAATCCTTCACAGAACGACTTTTACACTTTATTTATCAATTAGTGTATAACTTGCATGCTTCTTACATCAATTTGTGCACAACATGCACACTTTATGCATCAATTAGTGCACAATTTGGACAATTTATGCATCAATTAGTGCACAACTTGCACACTTTAGGCATCAATTAGTGCACAACTCGCACACTTTATGCATCAATTGTGTACAACAGTTCATTTCATACATCGATTAGTGTACATACAGGTTGTACACTTTATATATCAGTTAGTGTACAAGATTTATCTTTTAATATGAATTATTGTACACCACTTCATTTTTTATATCAATTCGTGTACAACACTTTATTTATATGTTAATTAGTGTATACCACTTCATTTTTATATCAATTAGTGTACACCACTTTATTTATATGTTAATTAGTGTATACCACTTCATTTTTATATCAATTAGTGTACACCACTTCACTTTTTATGGAAAGTGCGTCACTTAATTGACCGCAGTCCACCTTCTATGCGTGAAATTTTCGTGATAAAAGAAAATGAATTACACACGCGAGATTCACAGTAGCATAGAAAATGATTTTTGTGGATATCTAAAGTAATTTGTCCTGGGACGCAACAAATTTTCTTCAATTTGTTTTTAACTATCGCACTTAATCTCGTTTGTTGTGATGCTCGCAAGATTTTGTTGTTTAATTCTGTCAGTCTTTAATTATGACCACACAAACACTCAAAATACAAAACAAACATAACTGTATAACAATTATTTTTCATTATCATACATGTATGTAATTATCTCGTCAATAAATGTGTGCGATAATTGTCATAATCTCAACTCAGTACATGCATGTATACATAAATATACATATACATATATGTATAGATAATAAGGTGTTTCTAATGTTTTTATGGATTTAAAGGGTCCATATGTTTTTAAATGTTCGTTTTGAGGTAAAAAAATGTATCGTAATTATTAAAGCAATCTGACAATCAACCAGACAGCACTGGCCGATTCAACTATATTCGTAATATATGTGTCGAATAGCCCGAAGGCTTCTGTAGAAATATATTTGGCGAACACTGTTCGAATAACAGTCAGATCGTTTTAATAATTCAAACACAGTTTTTCTACCTCAAAACGGACGTTTGAGAAGAACGGGACCCATTAGATTAAAACAAACAAACAAACAAACAACTTTATTTCCAATCAAGTACACAGTACATAGACATTAGTACATTGGTTTTTCAAATTCTTAAGGTTAACATTCTTAGAGTAAGGATGATGGTGAGCTCCATGCGACGATCCTGGGATGTGTCCATGGGCTGTGTTGAGGGCTTACCGATAAGTGCGAGCTCACGGCGCGAAACGAGAAACAGCTCGTATTCATGGCCGGGTTTCGAACCTGCGGTCTTTCTGCCCGAAGCAGAGACCTGATACCTAACACAGGCCGCAGACCACTCGACCACGGTGGCTGCTTTTCAAGATTAATAGAAAATAAGGATCACCTACATGCGTCTATATATGTGTATGTATAGTCCTACAGCATGGGACTTGGGTAGCAACCAAAGAATGGGCTAAACAGCTCGTTTCTATTCCCTTGTTATATTCTATGCACATACATATGTATATGTAGTATGTACACGAGTATATTTTGTCAGCAAATTCTGTCAGTGGTGTCAATGTATATATATGTTTTATATATACACACACACTATTATGTATGTATGTATATTACATAATATTCAAAAGTGCATGTCGTCATCCAGTAGTTTCTGGAATGAAGAGCAATTCCACAGCGCCAGACGGCAGAAAACTGTTGCAGGGCCTCAGGCTGCGACACAGACGCCTCTTACTGATCATGACCTTCACAGGAAAAGGACATGCAGAGTGTGCTTAATGGAACAACGCTTACAGACTTAGAGCTCCACTAGCAGATGCCTAGATGTAGCCTGCAACTTATCAATTTATATTTATTTGTTATAAGGGATATTTCTACATGTGCTTTATAGTGCGAAGAGTACAAATGTACAATAATTATACGAGATTCGTTTAACCCTTTCGGTCCCGACGGCATCTCTGGTAGCCGCAGTCATTTTTCGCCTATTAAGATGCAGAGCAACACGTGTGTCTGTGCAAACGCTGGTAGGGCAGTGCAAGCTACAGTTTGATCAGGACAATGCAGTGACCGAATAACATCACAAGCATCTTTTTTAAAAATTTGGTGTTAAATATGTTGAAAAGGTTCTGATATTTGCATCATGGTACCGAAAGGGTTAAAAAGTAATTTCCAAGTGCAGTAGTGATGATGAGGCGGCGCCACTGCCGTGAGGAAGGAGACAGCTTAATGCGCGTGCTTGATTTTTTTTCTCTGTGTTCCAGTGTGCCTGACGTTGCCTGCTGACCACCGAATGAGGTGTTGTTATTTGTGGTTGTCGGATTTGGATTGTTTTCAAGATGATTAAACGAGTTGAGCAAAGATATTGCATGAAATTCGATTAAAAGCTTGGTGATTCTCAAAGTCAAAGAATTTGTAAGTTTCAGCCTGTGCCTAGAGGCGATGCTATGGAAATAACAAGAATTAAGGAGTGGTTCAACCGATTTAAACGGGGCAGCACATCGGTGAAGAGTGACCTGCGTTTTGGGATGTCAAAAACTGCTTGGAATACAGCTCTTGTTCAGACAGTGGAAAATCTGACAGTAGGTGATTGTCGTTTGACTGTACGAGACAAAGTCAAAAAAGTTGGGATCAGCAAAAATTCCGGACATGCTCTTTCGCTTGCTGATTTGAACACGAACAGAGTTTTTGCGAAAATTCTGCCCAAGGAAATCAAGTGTTGCGGAATATCGCACCTGTTTCAGGTGTTCTTGACGAAACATGAAATTTCAGTCGCTCGTTGACCTTTTTACTCTCCAGACATGGCTCCTTGCAATTTCTCGTTGTTTCCGAAATTGAAGATGCCATTGAAAGAATCCCGTTCTAAGAATGAAGTAGGAATAAGGCAGAACACGACGGCGAAGTTAAACACCATTCCAAAATAAGTTTTCCAAATGTATTTCTGGCAGTGGAAGGAGCGGTGAACCAAGTGTGTGGAGGCGCAAGGGGCTTACTTTGGAAGGAATTATAATCCTAATCCCCTCAGGTAAGAAACATATTTTTCTCAGCCTAAGGTCAGATACTTTTTAGACAGACCTCGTATACTACCCATCATAATGGTATTACAAAGTGTAGTTTATACAATACAGATGTACAAAATTAAGTCATAAAAGAATAAAGTATCAGACTCAGAAGGTCAGCATTGTGATTATTTAAAGATCTCCCTTCAGTAGAGGCTTCACTGCAGGGCCTTCAAGTCGAAATAATTAAAATAAACATAAAATTCAATCAGTTCTACGATGGCTTGAAAATTAGAAGTTGCTGCAAGAACAAAGAAAGAATGAAGCGATGTTCCATCGAGTATTTTTTTCTTAAAATGCGCCATCAGAAACAGAAAAAATGCAACGAATATTTCCAGCCACTTCAATTACAGATGACATCTAAAGTGCAAACGTGTTGTTGCACAACAGACCTAAGCACAAGCTCTTATGCAAGCGCGTGTAGAACTGTGAAAACTGTAAAAAAGGTGCCTTTAGCCGCTGTGTTTTGGGATGTAATTCTTAACGCAACCTTAAAACTATGGAGCTGTGGTGCGTAGGTTTGCCCTCACACCATTAATGGTGAGACTTACATTGAATATAACTGAATTTTTACGCAAGGCGAGGCCAGCATGCCATTAGCAGAGAGACTAGCATTGAAGAACATAATTGAACTTTTACGCAAGGTGTTCACCGTATATGTGCCCTCGGGGCCATGCCGACCAAAGCTGTGTGTGTGTAGAGGTAGAAGGAAGGTGGAAGGAAGCTACAAGGGCCTTTCCGAGTCCTGATAGACTGACTTTTCCTGGTGCAAACTGTGATCATTCGAGTAAGCCGTTACTGAGCCAGGGTTACAGGGTTACCCACAGTTACCCACGAGCTCAGAGACTATGTACGATACAAACAAATTATTGTTCCTGGTTGCGTAGGAAATTCTAGCTTGCGTGCCTATCGTTGTCTCTCATTTAAAAAGGTATAAATATTCAGGAAAAATTCTTTTAGTTTCGGCCTAGGGACGAATATTCATTAACTCATAGGTAGTGGAAGGTTCCATCTCACGGGTAAATGAAATTTATTTTTCAAGTAGAGAAAAATACCACATGCAACATTATTTTTAACGTGTTTATATAACAGGCTTTAATACCTGCGAGGGAAAACCCCAACAATAATTTAAACGAACAAGCGTGGCGTATAAATTCATAACTTACAGGACCAGAACTGGTTTCTTAAGCCACTGCACCTTTCCACAGGATGGCAATTGGAGTTATGACCGTGGGAGAGGGAAACATAGACGGGGGTGAGGTATCTAATGGGGTAAGACCTGTGATGGGTGTGAGGTATTTAATAAGGAAGAGGCCAGTGACGGGGATGAGGTATTTAATGGGGAAGAGGCCTGTGACGGGGGTGAGGTTATTTACAGTGCCAAGATATTTATTTATTCTGTTACAGCCTCCACAAGTATAATAGATGCATAACATCCTCAGCCAACAGTCGCAGTCCATCGAATAAATCGGTTTTGCTAGAAAAAGAAGAGCCAAGAAAACCATATACTAACGCAATATTTCATTAGTTGGAGTTCATAATTTGTACAAAAATCAAAACATTACTATACCTCAATATATTAATTAAGCTCCCGGGTGGACTATTTCACCATTTGGCTGTACAAGCTTTACTGTTGGAAGTACAACTGTTCTAGGCCTAAATGTTGACTGTTGTAGGCCTAAATGTTGACAGTTGTAGGCCTGAATGTTGACCGTTGTAGACCCAAATGTTGACTGGTGTAGACCTAACTGGAGACTGCAGTTCTCCCCTGAATACCTGGACAGTGCAGTATCCTGGTTACGATATATTGCACAATACGAGTAATTCTAGGGAAAATACCCGCGTACTGCAGTATCTAGTATACTGTACTCTACAGCTCACAGAATATGTACTGAATACGGTATACTGAGCAATGCAGTTCTCTCAATAAGTTTTCCACTGAATCTCTCAGTATACTGGTTACGGTACACTGTGCACAGTATAATGGATACGGTATACTGCACGCAGGTTATTAGATACTTTCTATTGTATGTACACAGTGTAATGAATGCGGTATACTGCACACAATATACTGGATACAGAATACTACACACAGTATACTGGATGCAGCCTACTGCGTACAGTATACTGGATATGATATACTGCGCACAGTATACCGGATACGACCTACTGCGCACAGTATACCGGATACGACCTACTGCGCACAGTATACCGGATACGGCCTACTGCGCACAGTATACTGGATACGATATACTACGCACAGTATACTGTACGGTATACTGCGCACAGTATACTGGATACGATATACTGCGCACAGTATACTGCGCACAGTATACTGTACGGTATACTGCACACAGTATACTGGACACCACAAGACGCCCCTGGTGTGGGAAGCATCGCACATCAGACCACCGACACGCAAGGCTATGCCTGCTGGTCAAGGGCAGGCCTATGATTCTGAAACCTTGCTTCCCTCCACAGAACTGGAGAGCATAAGGTCTTTTCTTCAGCTTTTCTTGCACATCTCAGAATAGATAATAAGTGTGGTAGAGGATAATTTTTACCGTGTTATGTGCTTATTTATAAATATTTATCACAGCGTTGTAATTTTCGTTCTTTGTTTAGTGTAATTTTCAGCACGTTGTTTGTGTGTTTAATTTCCATGTTTTAGAATAAGTATCGACTGTTCTGGCTAAGACAAAGCACGAACGTACAAACAGTACTAACTCTTTTGAATAATTTGCAAAGACACTACATTTGCTGCCAAGAATACATAATTTTGGTGAAAGACCATGGCGAATGGAGGCAAAAAATGGGAACTATAATTAACATAATTTTATGTACTCTGGCATTATGATGTCAAGGTTTAGTTATCACAGCGTGGCAGTCACAGATCACGCGGTGGTGCATCATGAGTCATACTTCTTGTGTATCACTTCCTGTCTGTTCTGTTTATTTGTACCTGTCTGTTGTTCTGGTACCTGTCTGGTATTCTGGTACCTGTCTGGTACTCTGGTACCTGTCTGGTACCCTGGTACTTGTCTGTTATGCTGGTACCTGTCCGTTACTCTGGTACCTTTCTGTTACTCTGGTACCCGTCTGTTAGTCTGGTACCTGTCTGTTACTCTTGTACCTGTCTGTTACTCTGGTACCCGTCTGTTACTCTGGTACCCGTCTGTTACTCTGGTACCCGTCTGTTACTCTGGTACCCGTCTTTTACTCTGGTACCCGTCTGTTACTCTGGTACCCGTCTGTTACTCTGGTACCTGTCTGTTACTCTGGTACCCGTCTGTTACTCTGGTACAGCAGGGCACGTGTAACCAGTGAGCTACAGTAGGCACGTGCCACGTGCATTAATCTCCCTTTTGAGACACGTGCATAGCATGTACAAGTGTTCCTACCCCGACTTGATAACCTGTTTCACGACTTACTGACTAGTTTTACGACATAATGACTTGTTTCACGACTTACTGACTAGTTTTACGACATAATGACTTGTTTCACGACTTACTGACTAGTTATACGACATAATGACTTGTTTCACGACTTACTGACTAGTTATACGACATAATGACTTGTTTCACGACTTACTGACTAGTTTCACGACATAATGACTTGTTTCACGACTTACTGACTAGTTTCACGACTTAATGACTTGTTTCACGACTTACTGACTAGTTATACGACATAATGACTTGTTTCACGACTTACTGACTAGTTATACGACATAATGACTTGTTTCACGACTTACTGACTAGTTTCACGACATAATGACTTGTTTCACGACTTACTGACTAGTTTCACGACATAATGACTTGTTTCACGGCTTGCTGACTAGTTATACGACATAATGACTTG
>VCRD01003383.1:0-13383 GCA_006783055.1 Trinorchestia longiramus | reverse complement strand
GCAAAGTTGAACAACACTCACAGGAAGGTGTGGGGGATGGGCACAAAAACATAACAAGCTTCTCTACAGACAAGGCGCGCCTCAAGGCCGGACTGCGCAGGTGTGCCGGTTCAGCACACGACTTTTGTCACGTTCACACAACCTGTTTGGAGCAAAAAAAAAGGCTGAACCGCACCCTACATGAAAAAAATGATTTCTGGGCAGTGAGCAAACTTCCTAATTGTCACGTCTGTTGCACGGATTAAAGACTCTGGAGTTTGCTCAAATTTCACTGATTCTCGGATCGCAAATTCTGAGTCACGGGATGACTGAGTCTTTGGAATCCCATGTATTCCGTCACACATTATCCTTGAAATCTGGATTCCGATTTCAACATTCAAATTCCTGCTCTACTTTTCTTTTTTATTTATTCCTCCCTGCTCCCCCTGTCCTTGTTCTTCTTCTCCCTACTTCCCTCCTCCCTGCTTCCCCTCTCCCTTCTTCCCCTCTCCCTGCTCCTTTACGGCTGAGACTCTGAAACTTAAGTTAGTGAGAAGTTAAGTAAACTTGAGTTAGCGAGAAGTTGATGAAATTGAAGTTAGCGAAAAGTATACTGGGATTTGAGCTGTATAGTACTCGACACTGTACTCAAGAATTAACACAAGCCTCGTCTTCACCTTATTCTTCTTCGTTCAATATTTATCAGAAAAATTAAAGAACCAATGTACATGCATTGTATACTTTATTGGAAATGAAGTTAATATATGCTTGCATTCATCACGTGTACTTCACAGACCTAAATTTTCCTCCTGTGTTCATGTCTCATAGGAAATGTGTTCAGAAATGATCTGCACGCACATTCTCTGTCTTAGAGTTGCTGTTTTCAAAGTAACTTTATTCAGTATCTTTCACCAGGTTTTCATTGCGTTCGCATCACTGGTGAGATTTGGTCTGCTGCAAGAAAGGCGAATTACTAATTGGTTTTCCATTGATGTTCGTTATGTTTTAGTTTTCGATGAAGTTTTTGTTATTATAACCTTTATTATACTGTACCCTTTATGGTTCCTCGTACACATTATGGCACAATAGCGTTTATGGTTTCTCGTACCCCTGATGATACTAGAGGCCATAAACAATCCTTTACATGTTTTCTTTTGTATTATAAAAAAGAAAATAACATTAGTTGTTTCTCACCCCTGACAACACGGATAAGACCTGGGCAATCCCTTTATTTAAGAGGAGTATCTTCGTGAAAAGCTTAGATCCATCGTGCGACGAAACTAAGCGCAGCATAGTAAATTTGTATTTAGAACTTATTTTATTCATGTACTTTTTCTCATTTTTTCGAAATAATGGCCATTTCAAGAGTAAATAAGGTATTTTTGGATTTTCAACCCAAATCGATCTCTTACAGTATTTATGCTAGAACAAAAGTAAATGGAGTTTTGGAAAGAGAAAATAAATATCTACAAACGATTGTGCCGATTTTTTGCCGCCATAACAATCACAACTCAAAAACCGAAAATAGAAAATTTTTACCATTTTCTCTAAGATGCTTCCCGTAATTATTCAATATGTTCTACGAAAATTTTTGGTGTGCACACTTTTTGAAGAGGGCACAATTTCGGAAATTCTTCAACAGGAGAATGCTAGTTTCCCCCTGTTTTCATACTTTTGAAGAGATTATTTATCAGATTGGTGCTAAACTTGTCGCCGATTTTGAAGAGAAGAATTCAAAATTATCTAAATTGATATTATGTCTATTTCTATTGCTGATTTATCATATCATGAACAAGTTAAACCCTTTTCTTTCAGACTATTAAGGAATCATTCATATTTTGCTGCATTATTTGCACTTATATTAAACCCTACTAAAGAACATATCATACATGCTTTACTCTACGAGTTTCATAAAGGTTTCAGTGCAAGTACTGCAATACTAAACGTTCAAAGTGCATATGGAAATGATTCTGTGAAGGAGAGAACTGGCAGATGGTGGTTTTCCCGTTTTCGTAAAGGAAATTTCAACTTGAAAGGCATTGAAAGACGAGGTTAGATGTGGTCGCCCAAAATATCTTAATTTGGAGTTGTTGGAAGGCGCTGTTACTGAAAATTCGTCAGTAACCTCGAGCAAACTCGCTAACCAATTTGATGTAACTCATACAACCGTGGTACGCCGACTGAAACAAATAGGAAAGGTTTCAGTATTCAGAAAATGGGTTCCGCGCAAACTGCCTCCTGAGAACCTGTGCCAACGTGTTTCTTGTTGCGAGCCTACACACAGCGCGACAGACCAAATCTCTCCAATGAGAACTTGATTAGGAGGTTTTACCCCATCCAGCATATTCTCCCGACTTCACCCCTTTTGATTATCACTTATTTCGAGGATTACAGAACCATTTAAGTGGTCTTAAGTTGACATCACGAGAAGAGATTGAAAATGAGTTAGATTCATATTTCGCATTAAAACCTAAAGAATTTTACAAACGAGGCATATATAAACTCGTTGATAGATGGAATCAGGTCATAGAAGCTTAAGGATGTTATTGTTATGAATAAATTCTTCAAAAATAAATATTTTTCATTCTCAAAATTGAGTTTACAAATCGGCAAAAACTTTTGAACCAACCTGATACATAAAATTTTCTAATAATTTTTTTCTTTTTCTTCTTCAGGCTGCATGGAAATGGCGCGAGTTCAGGCGGTGCTGCGTGTTGCGTTAGCAGCTGAAGCTGCGCTGCAACACTCGTCTGTCTTGACTGTTGCGCACAGCAGCCTCATACAGCTGCTGCATGACAAGCAGGTGCATGACCAGCAGTTGCATGATAATCAGCTGCATGACAAGCTCCTTCATGACAAGCAGCTACATGACAAGCAGTTGCATGATAAGCAGCTGTATGACAAGCTGCTGCATGACAAGCTGCTGCATGACTAGTAGCGTCACGACACGTGTCTTGACATCAGAAGAACACTTATTAAAGTGTGTTCTCGTACCTAGAGAAGCACCAAGCGTATCTGAAACGTATCTCTAGAACTCTTGTCTCTTTAACACTTGTCTTTATACCACGTGTCTCAACGCTTGTCTCTATAACACGTGTCTCTATAGCACGTGTCTATTCCCCTGAAGAACCTGGTAAATAAATTTACTATACACTTTTCTTCGCGTATTTCAGGCTGATCTATTTATCAATAATTTATAACTTACATAAGAGTATTGAAAGTTTACTTATAATGTCCCGCCAGGTGTTGTTTTTTAAAACGACTTTTTCGTTGGTAATTTCTCTTTACTACGAAAACTGCAGGTAAAACTGAACATTAGAGCGACTCTTTCGATTACGTACACGAAAACTGGGAACAGGACCTCGCAGAAAAAACTGAACACACTTTTAATTGAAAATCTTGATCGTTTGACAACTCTCATCCTGCCTTGCTGCATATCATCTGAAAGCCTGTTAATTTGCCTTGGAAGATAAAGTTTTTGTATTGTTGTGTACTGTAAAATGGTTTCTCAGAGAGATAAACGAGTAGAGGTGTCTGTACTTCTTCGCACGGGAATCAAAGTGAGTGAGGTCGCAAATCTGGTTCTGGTGTCCCGTACAACCATCGACGCGATCAGACGTACTGGCAGTGGTCGAAAGATTGTTGTGGATCGTGACAGCATGCAAGATGTCATTCAAAGCAGTTCCTTGACGTCTATGCGCCAACATACCAAGAGGCTCGGGGTTGGAGCGGCTACAGTTGGATGAGCAGTCGTAAAGCTGGGAGGCAAATCCCTTGTCATTGTTGAGAGGCCACTGCTCACACCAGCCATCCGTGCCAAGCCTTTTGAACGTTGCCAGAGGCTGATGAATGATCTCAAGTCTGCTCCACCTGGTTGGGTGATCTTCTCAGATGAGAAGACATGGACAGTCGACCCGGTGAGAAACATTGACGCCTGCATATTGAAGCCAAGGTCTGTCCCGTTTGCCACCCAAACTTCAGCGCCCTTAAAGCATCCGTTGACCGGGAGTGAATGATTATGAACACGAACTACGTTATCAAGACCTGCAAAACCATCAGGTGCCGTCTCGAGGCCATCATCGCTGCGGATGGTAGTTGTATTGAATAAAATTGAAAATTAGACCGTTATTTTTATTGCCTAAAAATTTTGTTCACTTTGGTCAAGGAATTTATGAGATACCTCGGCCAGAATTTAGATTTAGGGTTTGTTCAGTTTTTTTCGGCCAACTCGTTATTTGTTAAATGTTTTAGTTACAAGAGACAACGGAATTTCTAGTACAAAACGAGTACATAAAATACCTATACAGTATGGACCACAAAAAAGTAAACCCAACTTTAAATGTTGATTACTTCACAGTGAATGAAGATATTTTAGGTTTGTTATTTGTATTGAGTGCAGAGAAATGTTCTCCATAAAAATGTCAAGTCACATCAAATTGGTTCCACTTCTATCTCTCACCAATGAGATAAATAATAGCTGTAAAAATGTAAGTTTCACATGAAGTATATCAAGATTAGAATTGATAGCCAACTTTTAAACTTTAGTAACTTCTGATAAAAATACTTAAGTTTCATTTACTGCATTACACATAAAGATACGTATCGTGGATACAAAGCTTTAAGTCAGAGTATAAATAAAGTCCAAATCATCTGAAAATTAACACTTAAAGCTAAATTTCTAAATAACGAAGTTCATCGTTGTGCAACTCACGAATGAACAACGCATTTTCATCAACAACGTCTACGCAGAAAGAAAGAGTTTAAAGGAAGTTCAAAATGAATTCGAACAGAGATTTCCTGAAAAAACTCTGTAACCAATAAGGTTGTTGAGAGGACTGTTAATAAATTTGGAACACATGGTACTATTTCAAATCTAAACAAAGGAAATTCAGGAAGATTGAAAACTGTAGGAACGAACGAAAACATTGAACGTATTCGACAAGTAATAACTGAAAATCCTAGGGTATCTAAAAGAAGAAATGGAACAGAATTGTCATCATCCTCCTTCCAAAGAATTGTTCGTAATGATTTGTAATATTATCCTTACAGAGCTAAAGTTAAGCAACAACTTTTCTAAGGAGATTATCCTCGTCGCTTAAGATTTGCTTACTGGTTCGCTGAATGTCCAGAAATTTTTACTAAATGTTTAGTGGTGGGAGATGAATGAGCATTTCATATGAATGAAGCAGAAAATAAGCAGATCTGTATGCATTATGCGCCGAAAAAACCATCCTCCTGAAGAAAATACTGATGAAATCAGCATGAGTAGAGAAAAGGTGTCTCTTTGGTTGGGTTTGTGCGGTACCGGATCGGTAATTGGACCATTTTTTTATGCTACAACGCTAAATGATGACAAGTATTTGCAAATGTTAAACAAAGAAATTATTCCACAACTTCAGATCGCTTACGGAAGAAATTTTAATCGTATTTGGTGGATGCAAGATGGTGTTCCTGCACACAGAACACTAATCATTAAGAATTATTTGCAAGACATGTTTGGAAGGAAAATAATAGCGCTTGGTCATGACATTGAATGGCCACCCAGGAGCCCCGATCTCACACCTTGTGATTTATTTCTGTGGGGCTATTTGATGTACAAAGTGTATTTCTCACAGCCCCAGGATTTAGAGGAATTGCAGAATCAAATTAGAAGTGAAATAGACATTTTGAAAGACAATCCTGATCTAATTAAACGTGCTATGAAATTAATGAAAGAAAGATGTGAAAAATGTTTCAACGCAGCTGGTCGCTATTTGCAATAAAAATATACATTTCGATTGTGTATCTATTAATCCATTTCTGTTATACTTTATTAAGTGAATCGTTATAACTCGTTTTAAAATAATTTTAATCTATAACTTCTTTAGAATAATATTACAATGACATTTTAATTTTTTACTCACATTTTTACAGTTATTATTTATCTCATTGGTGAGAGATAGAAGTGGAACCAATTTGATGTGACTTGACATTTTTATGGAGAACATTTCTTTGCACTTAATGCAAATAACAGACCTAAAATATCTTCATTCACTGTGAAGTAATTAACATTTAAAGTTGGGTTTACTTTTTTGTGGTCCATACTGTATAATATCTGGATTATATAATTTATTTATAACTAGTATTATTTAATGAAGAGTTACATTTATAATATGTGGAATGTGTTTTTGTGTATAATTAAGATTATTTACGGAATATGTATGTATATTATACCTGGAATGTATAATGTGTGCATAATTAATATTACTAACGGAATATATATGGACATAAATGATATCTGGAATATATAATGTATATATGTATGTATAATTAATGTTATTTATGGAATATATACATACATGATATCTGGAATACATAATTTATATATAATTAATATTATTTCCGAAATTTATACATATTTGGTATCTGGAACATTAACATCACTATATAATTATTATTATTATTCCCCGAACATGTAATTAATCTTCCACCTACCACCCACACGAACACAACACAAGGTCGAGGACATAATTCTTACTCGAAGACTTGGATTTTTTACAAGCGACCGTTGGCAGTTCCATGTGAGTTGTGTGTTGTGCTGCAAGGATAGCATGGTAACCCTTTTGTATATTTACATATAATGAATAGAACTATGTATATTGAACAGCATTATAGTCGATCCCTAGCATTATAAATGTAGTAATAGTGTAGTCAATTTAAAGTGTGATGCGCAGAATCCTCGTTTAAAATTATTTGAGGTCGACGGGACATGAACAGTGACATCAGGAAGCTCTGTGGCAGCTCTGCGTGAAATATGCTTGTATCACATAATCACTCGTTATAGTGCGTTAAAAATCCACTATATATTGATATTTGTTGCTTGCTTGCTTGGTCCGTCTCTCTGTCACGTTCATCAGGATTTAGATAAGAAGAAATTTGGTAGGGCACACATGTATTGCAAGTATTGTATTTAGGATACCAAGAGCACATCATTCAATGTGGAAACTCCTTTGCAAAGCCCACGTCCACTGGTAAATCAAACGAAAAAAATCAGTAAGAAAACACGTGAATTTTCATGTGTGGCTTTACTAGTCGATGTACAAAATAGACAGTATATGTATCTCCATCTTTCTCTCTCTTTCTGTATGTGTGTCCATCCCATTCCTTTCGATCTGTTGCTGGAGAAAAATTATTGAAATGAAATCAGAATGGTTATTATATATGTACATGTATTATAAGCATTGTATTGTGGAAACCAAGGGCACCGTATTACTCTAAAATACGTAATTTTTTCCTGTTATTAGCCTTCCTCTCCTACACGGCCATGTTATCGGTAGATAAGATACAAAATTGAAGTTTTTTGTATTCATGAAAAATATTCATTTTCTGATAGTACTTACTTAGTCCCAATACTATCACCAGTACCATCAGCGTGGTACTATCATCGTCTGATGGTACTACAGGTAAAATTGAAAAATCTTTTCTATGTCTTAGATCCTTAATTTTATCACTTTAAAGCCATGTAATTTTTACGGGAACTATCTAGTAGTTACACATATAATAAAATGTTATAGTGCGTTAAATATAGTTATTTAATGACTCATTATAGTGGTTTAAATATAGTTACATAAGAATTCGTTATAGTACTTTAAATGTAGTAAAATAAAAATCCCTTATATGTATATCATTGCATAATAAAGGTTTATATTAACTTCTCAAAATTGCTTGAAACACAGGTACATAATAGAGCGCTGTGTATAGTTACCTGATATTCCTTTAAAATAGTTAAATACTGACGTTTAGTGACACACTTCCTTTTATTGAATGAAATACTGAAGGAAAAGCAGTCATTTCGTAATTTTATTTAAGAAGTTTTAAAATAATAATTGTAAATGTTTTGAAATAATAAATTTAAATGTATCGACATAGTATTTTAATATTTATATGTTTTAATGTAACATTAATTATCTACAATAATTGAAAAACATATTTAACCCTTTTACGACCAAATTATTTTCATACAGATTAAAATATTGCGTAAATTACTACTTTTATTTACTAATCTCTATGTAATTTTGTAGTAATTTTGAACGAAACGTTCAGAACATGGGACTAAAGGGGATGATTTTTAAAGTTAGTTTGGGACATATTAACCCAACGGTAGCGAAAGGGTTAAAGTTATTTGAGATGTACATGTAAAGTGGGAACAAAATATACAATAATTTACAAATTATTTTAGTCACCATTTAGAGCTTGCCAAATTTTTCATAGGTCTTTGCCCATTTCTTATTTCAAGGCATTCATGTTTTCTTTCTCGTATTCCAGGTACATGTTCTAAATTGCACTTTATATGTCTTGCTCCGCCGTAAATTTTGCACGCCTTTTTTTAAATTAGAAAGAAATAGAAAAATTTTGACTACCAGCATCATGGAAGTGAAGTTTGTCCTGGAGAGGAACAAGCAGTTGTGACGAAAAGCTCCTTCTTGTGCGCCGAGTTTGAAGTTTTTTCATTTGTTCATTCGTGGACTTAGGTCTTCTAGACACGCAACAGTGTCCGGACACTCGAGAGCTCCAGCTTTGCTGCACAAGTACTGGAATCATAGTTGTGACAGAAGAAAAGTGAATCAAATTGTAAAATCGGAACTAAATGGGATAATCCTGACACTCAAGTATATTTCAATACAGATATTTTTTTCTGAAACTATAAGTGTTATTTAAAAGTTACTAGCATAGTATTTCACTCGAACCAAAGAAAGGAAGTGGGAGAAGATCCGACGGTGAACAAGAAGCACAGCAACGAACTCAAGACACGTCACATCATCAACGGACGCCTCACATCGCTAAAGGCCCAAACTTCCCAGACCAATACCAGATCAGTGAAGAGGTAAGTCAAACCTATGATGACTTCAGGCTTTACTGCAGTAACAGTCCATTGCAAAAAGAATTACAAAAATAGCTAGTATTGTTTATTTTATGCTGATTCCATGACTTGAATGTTTCTATCGAACCCAACTTTAATGTTTGGCCGGATTGACAGAAGCGTCCGAGCGTGTTGATTAATTTCATTTATCGCACGAAAATCGATGATAATCATCGTTAACTCAACGAAAAAATCCAGTTTATTAACTCGTCGTAATTCTCATAAACGTAATTATAATATAACACCTCCCACACCTAACAAACTTTTGTTACGTGGCTTTTGATTATTTTCTTTTCAGCCATCGATTTGCGTTAAAAATTTAAATTTTAGGAAGACCAGAAACATTTTTGGCTTTACTATCTTTATTTCAGGCTAGATTTGTCGAGACAGGAAAACATAAATTTTTCTTGTTTATTATTATTAGTTGTAACCCGTAATTTGAATGGCGGACGGTGATATAATTATGTTACCTTATTTGTTTGAACAAATATAATAGGAGTTAAAATACACAATTTTGTAATTCTAGTTAAAAATGATCACACGTGACATGAATGTGCTTCTCCTAGTGTTTTTATTAGTGTTTGTACTAGTAGTTTTACTAGTGTTTGAACTAGTATTTTTATCAGTATTGGTACTAGTGTTTGCAATAGAATTTGTACTAGTGTTTGTACTAGTATTCTCAAAAGTGTTTGTACTATTAGAGGTACCGGAAACTTCTGTCCTGATTTTAATTAGGAATAATAATCGGAAAAATATAATTGAAAATTTTTTATTGCTCAACAAAACAGTCACCATCATTAGATATAACCTTTGTCCATCTACTTGGGAGCTTTTTAATCCCGTTTTAAAAAAATTAGCATCTCAGGAAGAAATGAAGGAATCAAACTCTACGTCAACCTCGTGCACATTTGTGAATCTTTTTCCGCTGATGAAATGCTTTAAAGAACAAAATAAGTAAAACTCTGTTGGAGCAAGGTCTGGCGAGTATGGTGGCTGAGGAAGAACTTCCCAACCTAAGGACTTAATTTTTTCTTGAGTTTGTTTCTCAGAATGAGGTCTAGCGTTATCGTGTTGCAAAATGACTTTTTCCCTTTTCACTTGAACAGAACATTTTTTACACAACGATGCATTTAAACGTTAGAGTTGCTGACAGTAAAGGTCTGCATTCACAGTTTTTTCTTGCTCCAATAACTCAGGTTAAAGATAAGAAAAAGAAAGAAAAGAGGACAGGACTTTCTGGTACTCCTCATAGTATTTGTACTAGCTTTTCATATTGTTTAATTTTAAGATTGAGATTGAGTTCTACTGTTAGTGTTTAACGCAAGTAATGTGAGTGTTTACAAATAGACGATATTTTAATTTTTTACGCAATTATTTCACTCAATGACATCAAGCATATTTTTCTGACAATTTTACACGCGCGGGGTTATGTTGAAATCATAGAAAAGTTACTTGAGACGACCGTTGATGTTGTAAAAAAAGGCTGCTTAAGATGACTGTTGATATTGTAAAAAGGCTACTTAAGACGACTGTTGATATTGTAAAAATCTACTTAAAACGACTGTTGTCATTGTGAAAAAGGCTGTTTAAAACGACTCTTGGTATTGTAAAAAAGGCTACTTAAGACAACTGTTGTTATTGTAAAAGAGGCTACTTTCGGCAATTGCTGGTATTGTAATAAATGTACTTGAGACGACTGTCGAAAGTGTAAAAAAGCTTCTTGAGACAACTGTTGATATTGTAAAAAAGGTACTTGGGACAAGAAAATTCAATCGCTTATATGATGAAAAAACAACAGGCTAACTAACTGCTAACTGCAGCAATGATCTAAAATAAATATTTTCGATTAATTTCATTTATTTATTCAGTGAATAATTTGCTTAAAGTTAGTCCTAATTTTTTGTTCGAATCGACCATAAAATTTTAAATTTGAACGAGGAAATATGAACGCTGATTCATCAAAACAACTGAACTACAATAAGAGCATGAAAAATATTAAAATCTGAGCATTTAAACATGAATGAAAAACCAGATTCATTTCAATATGTCATTAAGTAGTTTCATAAAGTACAGTTTCAATCCACAGTACATGGCATCTAGTTTTCAATTCTTCCTGCTGACATTTTAGAAATGATGGTGGTGCTCTAGGTGTAGGAGCTATTAACATTTTCCGCTATTGATTCAAATTTCGGTTTAGATATGATGGATCTGATTGAAAATCGTGTTAGTTGTGACCTCGTTTACTGATATTGCTTGTCTAAGGACTCAGTAGACACATTATGTCACTGGATTTCATTACAAAATGTCCCTATATGCCGTACACAAACTTGTTTAAAGATGTTGACTAAGTAAGTGAACCGTGTTTCAATGTTCACAGGAGGAGGTTGGATGAGGTTCATCAAAAGAGTTAATCGACATCCAAGTTCATCTGGTTCAAACTGGTCAACCAAAATTCTTTTAATGCACACTGTGCTTGATTTTGCTTCTGCGCAGGCTTTGTGAGGTGATCTGGGTCCCGCAGGTGCTTACTTTGGTCAGTTCGACTTCAGCACTGCAGGTGTGAAGTCATACTCTGCTCCTTCCTCGTCCCTCCAGCTACCTGAGCTATTGAAGTTTGTCTACTCCTCGTCGGGTTGAAGAGGCTTCAAGCTTGAAAATACAGTCGGTGTGATTTCCAAAGGAACTTTACTTGCATAGTTGAAGGGCGTATCTCTTATGACTTGTTCCTATAAAGGCTGAAGATTTCCTAGAAAAAGAAACACCGATTTATTTTTTGGAATTCTTGGTAGAATTGAGGGAAGTTCATCCAACTGAACTAAAACGCATTTAAAATCATGTCGTCACTGGGACAGTTCACCATCAACGCCACCGAGCATCCTGACCCTCTACCTGTGCATGTGGAAGGTAAGCACGCAATTTTTCGAGGCTGAATTGATCGTTTTATAAAGACAACCGTCATTCCTGAAATGTAATACACCAGGGAAATTAATTTTAGTCCTGTATTCTTCTAGTCTTGTGATTTTAATCCTGTATTTTTTTAGACCTGTATTTTTAGTCCTGCATTAACGTTAGCCCTGCATTTTAAATATTTCGTTCAAAAGTTGGTCGGGATTTCATTACTATATGCAGGATAACTTACAGAGTAGTTCGTCCAGCTATAAATAACTTGGTCTGCATGGGCTTAAATGCAGCCTGAATGGGACTAGCTAACAAATGGTGCTTGGTTTTCCTTGCTTGGTCTCAGCTTGCATTGAAGAACTAAAAGAGGCTCGAATTCTACGTGCTGTATTCATATGGAAATTAGGCGTCGGTGTGTACAAGCTGATGCTGACGCTAATCCCAGACTCAGGGATTTAAAATATTTATTTTTACTCCTGTCTATGAATTCAAAAATGTTTTCGTGACCTTCAAAGAATTCAAGTCTTAGAATTTAGAAAATTTTAAAATCAGACTACAAATAAAAAATGAAACATTTTAAAATGTATGAAGAAGTTTTTTTAAACCAGACTACAAGTATTACTTGACAATTTAAATCCTTACATCATGCTATTTGCTTCAAGCAATACGTGTACATTTCTGCAGTGCATGTGACGTCATGGCCGATGTCTATGTGTACCCGTTAAACCAATTTTGCAGAGGGGGCAATTTTGTAGAGGTGGTGGCAATCTTGTAGAGGTGGTAGCAATTTTGTAGAGGTAGTGGCAATCTTGTAGAGGTGGTGGCAATTTTGTAGTGATGGTGGTAATTTTGTAGAGGTGGTTCGGTCACTGTCGCTCGATTATACACGCAAATTAAATGTGTGGATTTTAAATAGATATATTTTGGTCAAACGATCAGGTGACGAATATGTTACACGTTCTAAAGAAATTGAAATTAAGATTCAGTAAGAATTACATCAATTATTGCCCGTGAAGTAAATCAAAACAGGTTTCCTACTGCTGCGATCCGCACGGCTTTTTCATCTCCATATTGTATGCCTTTTTATTTACCGTTTTATTGATGACGCTGTACTGCCTCGACATAATGCTCTCCTTGCTCACGATATATCATCTTTTAAATGGGGATAATTTTTTTTGGAAGCTTTACTGAAGTAAATTTCGAGTACATACTTAATCTCTGCAGTCAAATGCAGCTGAAGAAGACGTTCAAAGTGTTGCCATTATGGGAAATTTTGAAAACTTTGTCAGCATTTTGTTCATTTGCTATCGCATGCTTTGTTGTGTAATTTTTTTCATCGTTGCAGAGTTTTTGTGATTGACAAGGAATATTTGGTGGTATTACATGCACATTTCGTACCCATTTAATGCTCATTACAAGCACACTTAATGCTTGTTACATGCACACTTAATGCTCATTACATGCACACTTAATGCTCGTTACATGCACACTTAATGCTCGTTACATGCACACTTAATGCTCATTACATGCACACTTAATGCTCATTACATGCACACTTAATGCTCGTTACATGCACACTTAATGCTCATTACATGCACACTTAATGC
>VCRD01003382.1:13075-51090 GCA_006783055.1 Trinorchestia longiramus | reverse complement strand
TGCAGGTTGGCTGGTGGGTGCAGGTTGGCTGATGGGTGCAGGTTGGGAGGTGGGTGCAGGTTGGCTAGTGGGTGCAGGTTGGCTGGTGGGTGCAGGTTGGCTGGTGGGTGTAGGTTGGCTGGTGTAGTAGCGCAGTTCAGATAGCCGTACTTCTCCAAGAAGCGCTGACGAAGATAACAATAGTTTCAATTTCATACCAAACCAAGATTATTATTATTATTATTATTATTATTATTATTATTAATTCCTTAAGAAAGTATAAGACTCTGTTAACCCTTTACTGCCGAAATTAATGAGTAGGAAAATTAGTATTAAATACATCAATCTTAGCCCTCAGAATTGTTTACAAACGCTAAACTCAATAAATATCCTCGTAACATCAGAGCAAAACCTGACGGTAAGGCATTATCTGAATACGTTGAATTATTAACTGATATTCTTAAATACATGAAGTTTTGGGACTGCAGACGAATTCGTCCGCAACAGCAGTAAAGAGCTAATACTTGTACGAACTATAAAGACCAAACTTCCGTGCCAGCTCTCTTTGTATAACTGTTTTGTTCCATCCTGGGAGCGAGAATTAGCAATAAACTTACACTACTTCCGCATTATCATGGGTTTAACCTACCAATAAGTGATATCATAGGTACGTATTTTTCTCTCTTTAACTAGGGTTTTACAATAAATGCATACACAGTCGCACACACATTCTCTGCAGCTTTACTAGCACATCTGCATGGTCTCTGCTTTACAGATCTCTGCATGATCATCAACTCTGCAGCATGCCCATCAAAGCTCTCTCTTATTTTCTGTTTTATACCTCAGCCAAGTTTATAGAAATGGATAAGCATCTTAGCAAATTACATAGTACTTACAATATAATGTATTCTACATAGAGTGGCAACAAATTAACTCATATGAATAATTTTCCCTATTGATCAATTTTGATTAATTATCAACTATTTAAATTAAAATACATAGTTCTTAGCATGATTCTAAAACTGAAAATTTCTATAAAAATTTTCTATAGAAAATTTCTATATTTTTCTATAAACCTAAATTGTTCTCGTATTGTAGATTTCCACATCCTTAGCTACCAGTGTTTCCTGTTCCTTTGTAGAAGAGGCTAACTTATTTTCTCGGTTTTAGAACGAAGGGCTATTGTTCGCTGCTGAAATACTGCGTACACTGGAACAAAATAATTCAAATTTAGTACTCAGTGCCCTACTTGTCCAGATATGAGAATTTTGGTACAAAGTTCCCTTGTCATTTGTGGGTGTGATTAATGTTGAATACTTACAGCTATGTGAACACAATCCTCCACGGAAGCGCCCGAGCATCCTCTTCTCATCTGCTCCAGACCTCCAGCAGACGGCACTGCTGCATCCCGTCCCAGCATCCCAGCAACAGGCACTGCTGCATCCTGTCCCAGCATCCCAGCAACAGGCACTGCTGCATCCCGTCCCAGCATCCCAGCAACAGGCACTGCTGCATCCCGTCCCAGCATCCCAGCAACAGGCACTGCTGCATCCCGTCCCAGCATCCCAGCAACAGGCACTGCTGCATCCCGTCCCAGCATCCCAGCAACAGGCACTGCTGTGTTCATTCCTGCAGAAGGCGCAGCAGCTGTCGAATCAGGAATGCCAGTAGAATGTGCTGTGTGTCCCTGTTCTTCGACCACAAACTGTAGAGCAGGACGTCTTCCTAGTCGATCTTGCATTAGTGCAAGTGATGATGCTGGGCTGGGCCACAGCATCTTACTTTGCTCGCTTCTGAGTTCAGTCTCACCTATCGCACCATTAATTTGCCATGATGGTTCCACTTGCTCTCTCAACTGCAATCCATTCATTCGCTCCCATCTCTGGGCGAATGTTGTTGAGGTTATTGTTTCCCTGATTCTGAGCTTACTTATGGATTTTATATCTTGTGAAAACTGATTTGGTTTCATAAGCTTTTCATTTCTCAGCCTAGTTTTTTGGTCAGGAAACGCGTTTGGTTGCTCTAATTCTTTCAGTTTCTTTTGTGTGTGCTTTTGAACACCGTGTGCTTTATTTCCATACGTCCAGCTTTTATTCATGTATGTTGTACGCTGATGATTTTTCTCACCTTTTCTGTACCCTGCCATAGGATGAAATATTTTATCAATTTCTATAACCGAATTTGCTGCCGAGTTATTCTTGCTCATCTGTGTCCAATAAAATTCATTTTCAGATAAGTTCAAGGTCCTAAACAGACTATTATTTTGTGTTTGATGTATCCGTGTTCCATCTTGGATGAAGAAATGGTGAAAGACAAGCGATTTTGTGCTGTGATTCTGCCTCTTGTGTGATGCTCTTACATCGTAGCGTTGATTGTTGTATGGTCGGTGAGATGATGAAGCCGTCACGATGATGAACACGGCAACAGATGCAGCCAGCAGGAGGGCTAACACCAGATGACGACTGCGGGCTGAAGAAGAATGTAGGGAAAAATATGGGATTAAAATCATTGGCTTTTAAGTGTTTATTATGAATATCTTTCTTAATGTATCCTCTAATAAAACTGAAAGCTAGGCAGAACTTTTTTCAATGTATCTGAAAATACCTATCAACAAATGTCGTAGAAAAAGCCTAGTAATGTACGTATGCACGTCAGCTACATTTAAGCGCAATGGAAACTTTCTTAACTTATAGAAATGCTAAATTTTCTTTTAGCGTCTCAGCCAAAATCTTTGGAAATCCCTGCAAACTGCATTGTTAACGAAGCTCAAGTTCACACCAGTGATACCTGTATGTACATGTATTGCGATATGGCAATGTGAAAAGACCATGTACAGGGTATGACAGATAAATAACCCGCTTGTTTTAGTAATAATAAAAATCCTGTTATTCAGAAAATCCGCTTTATTGAGACCCTCTGGCCATTTCTTATTCAATGAAACCACCTCCTGCCTTCATAACAGCCGTAATACAGCCCTCAGAATCCTCTGCAGCCACCGTAGTCGAGTGGTCTGCGGCCCGTGTTCTGTATCGGGTCTCTGCTTGTGCAGAAAGACTGCGTGCGGGTTCGAAACCCGGCAATGAATACGAGCTGTTTCTCGTTTCACGCCGTGAGCTCGCACTTATCGGTAAGACCTCAACTCATCGCCCATGGACACATCCCAGGATCGTCGCATGGAGCTCATCATCATCCTTACTCTAAGAATGTTAACCTTAAGAATTTAAAAACCAATGTACTAAATGTCTATGTACTGTGTACTTGATTGGAAATAAAGATTGTTTGTTTGTTTGTTTTTCTTGACGACCTCTCTTCAAGTCAGTGAACAAAAATTACTTTCACTCGTGATCATCAAATATTGTAACACATATAGTCAGGTAATAAGTTTGTGATATTAAATTTTATATTTCTCAACAATTTTTCTGTGTTTAGGACTAAAATTGACCCCATATGTTTAAAATTAATTGATCTCTATTGGTCTTCAAGGATTTATGAAAACACGTTATAAAAAAATTCCTTCGCAAAAAATATCGAAACATCATATCAGTAGCAGTAAACTTAAACTTTTCATTAATATGTTTCAGTATGAACCTTGTTCTGTTATATGCGTTATTTGCAGCAGTTCTCAAAAAGCATTGATAAAAGGGTAGCTTGGCAGGGCTGACATTTTGTGCTGACTCATGTTCAGAGAGAGCATTCTATGTCATGATCAGTTTCACATTTTTTGAGGCCAGACATCCAGAAATTATTTCTTAATAGGAAGAGTTATTCATAATTAATATATTGGTTAAACTAGGAATATAATAATAAGAATAAGAATAATAATTAATATGAATAACTGCGCTATCTGTATTCAAACTCACCTTTCAGAAGAGAATAAAAAGTCATACTTAGAATTGACGGGACCAGTAATTCAAAAATTTAGCTTCTTATAGCTATACACTTTCAAAGGTTTTCAAGCAAACATGTTTCGAATATACATGGTGGGGCATACTTCCTGATACATGTTTTCAAATCAATTTAAATGTTTATTGTTGCGTAAAGATTGATCAATGCAATTTTATAAACCTATTGTCATGGATATACCTCATTTTTGCAGAACAATTAGCCATTAACGAATGAAAGTGTCGGTAGAATTGATGCAAAAGTTCATTATAGAGAAGCATGAAAAGGAACTGAGTCCATCTGAAATATTGAAACTAGAGAGAAACCTCAAAATCAACAGAATGTTGATAAACAAAACAATTGACCTACTCCTAGCCAGAGTTTCAAAATTATAAAATCAGAATTGAATAAATTATGGGAGAAATACTCTTAGAAGTAGCTCGTGCGGCCATTTAAGACTTTGTAAAGTAATGAGGACAAAAAGGAAGCATTTTGAATAATTTTTTTGCCATCGTAGATTAGCAAATTACTTACTTGTTGTTCAAGGCAGACCTTAAAATAAATGTTTTTTTAAGAAAAATACTGTTTTTGTCATGTAACAGCATTTATGCCCTACCATGTAATATTTTATTGGTTAATTTGAAAAATGTTTAATTATACACGAATAAATCATCTTCAAAATTCGGATCCCAATTTCCTAATTATATTAGTAATATTAAATTGAGTCTATCATACACAGACGATGAACACAGTCGCAGGGTTACAAACTTGACACAAGCAACAACCCACGCTTCAGACTCTACGTCTTGGCAGCCACTAAAGAAGAGCCAATAATTAGACCGAGAAATTTCGAGTGCATTGCGAGCACCAATGAGGGAAGTGTGACCTCGTAAGGCTCCTCCCTCGCACCGATGATGCAATTATAATGAAAAAAGACATATGCATGTTTATATATACATGCATATATGTATATAAACTGTTCAATTATATTACCTTGAAACTAACTCGAGTAAGTGAGCTTCGAAATACTATACAAGTCGATGAAGCAATCTTCATCAAGGTTTGGTGCTATTTATGAATTCTCCAAGTCGGAGTAAAACTCAAACAACAAGACGCATAGCATTTCAGAATAAGACATCTAACAAAATATCGCTCGAAATCTGAACTAATGACTGAGTAAAGAATTTAATGTAAGCCATATGACCATATACATGTCATGCAATGATAAGATCTAAAATTCTTGCTCAGTTCTTTGGTTTTACTGATTGGGTTTTCATCAACAACAGCCTGAAATTCCTGAGAATTGAGTCCATCAGATGGTGATCACCGATCTTGTCCGTGACTTCTAATCAAATTATTCTGAGGTCAGAGGTAGTCATCACGATGTCAGGGATACTGGTTTGTGTAGTCGGTTGTGTAGTCAGTGTACTGGGAGCAGTGTAGTCAGTGTACTGGTAGAAGTATAGTCAGTGTACTGGTAGCAGTGTAGTCAGTGTACTGGTAGCAGTGTAGTCAGTGTACTGGTAGCAGTGTAGTCTCTGTACTGGTAGCAGTGTAGTCAGTGTACAGGTAGCAGTGCAGTCAGTGTACTGGTAGCAGTGTAGTCAGTGTACAGTTAGCAGTATAGTCAGTGTACTAGTATTCACAGGACCAGTATACTGGCAGTAAAGAGCACAAGAGGCATGTTCCACACCAGAGTTGTTCTGCATGAGACTGTCGCCGCTTGCTTGATTAGCTTTTGCTTCTGGTGTGACCAGTGCCACACATGTACGTCGTGAGGCGTCACTTGAAATGTCTCTATATTGAGTAATGCCCTCAAAATCATGCCTCTCACACATCCATTGAGGATTTATGAGTTTTAGAAAACGATTTTATACAGAAGTACAATCTCCTCTTGAACGATATATTATACAGAGGCACAATTTCCTCTTGAACGAGATATTATACAGAGCCACAATTTCCTCTTGAACGAGATATTATACAGAAGCACAATCTCCTCTTGAACGAGATATTATACAGAGGCACAATCTCCTCTTGAACAAGATATTATACAGAGCCACAATCTCCTCTTGAACGAGATATTATACAGAGCCACAATCTCCTCTTGAACAAGATATTATACAGAGCCACAATCTCTGTATAATATATGCAGCGACGACCGTGTTTTGTATTACAGTGCTATCATGGTAAAATTAAGAAAGTTGTGTAAAAACCCGTGGTTATTTTGCTAAACTCAAGTGATATGTTTCTGCACGGCCTTATAATTTTGTTGAATTTATTTTCGTTTTAAGCAGAGGAGTTCACTTGACCTAAATACCTGTTTAGGTCCACCGTGTCAATGCTTTTACCTAATCTTCATGAGGACAAGTCTACTTCATTCAATCAAATTCTTTTAGAGCTTCTCAGATAAAAATATTCGTACTTAAGTTACGAGGCATGAAGTTATCAGAAAAGGTGGAGTGAGTGTTGAGACAAGCTGGCCCTCTCATTATCTGCAACACTTAGGGCTGCAGCTGGTGCTCACAGCTGGTGCTCACACTTGGTGCTCATAGCTGGTGCTCACAGCGCCGTCTCCTTCTTATCTCCTCCAGTGTGCATGCAGTGAATGCCCATTCAAACATAGCAACCCATTTACTATTTTCTAGGTTGCGAATTCCCTTTTTTTTGTTGCAATCATATACTTCATTTCGTATGCAGAGCTTTAAGCGAATACTGATGAAAATGATTTGGTTCACAGTTCATAATGGGCCTAGGCAGTTGACAGTGCTGGATTAGTTCTGGGATATTATTCTGAGGCTGCTGCGTGCTTATGTGTTCTTCCCAGTTGTCAACAGCTCTGAACACAACCAGAAGGCTACCTCGCAGTTGTGACTGCCTTACTTTGGCAGTTCCGCCTCAGCACTCAGGCGAAGCTCGTTAGTGAAGTACCGCACCCGCGTCACGGACTACTGAAGCGTCGTGTCGGAGAGCTGGAGTTGCTGCGTCAGCCCTGCGAGTATCTGGCTGCCATCTGGAGCGGTGGTGTCCGATGCGGGGTGTGTGTTGGGTACACATGGAGTGGAGACGTTAAACTGACTTTCCTGGGGTGAGGAGAACCGTGGGAGCACCGAAGAACTGACGCCCTCACCAGGCAAGGATCACACCACAGCTGCGGGGGCTGAGTAAACTGCTTTGGTGCTGTCGGGTTGGATGACGGTGCTGGAGGTCGAGCAGTACTGCTCATACATTCTGATCTGAGCCTGCAATAGTTGTAGGTTGGAGGGAGAGTACACCTCACATCGCTACTGCAGAACACATTCGTTACTAATGAACTGTATGACTGATGTTTGGTGTTTGTTAGCTTAATCTATTTACGAGTTATTTTGTTACATCAATTTAACTTATTTTATTTTGGGTACTGACCTGAGAAATTTATGAAATGACTTTTTTTATCATCAATGTTACAATTTCACCTGACTTTAAAGCAAACGTAATTTCTTTTCTGTCTCAATGTGCCAGTTACCATACAGTTTTTATTACTTTTGTTGGTAACAAAAATTTAGCAGATTTTATTTCTCCAGTTACAACAGGTGACAATTTCTTGTCGTATTTCAACAGTGGATGAGTATCACTCTCCTAACTTACAACGATAAATACGCATTACTCTCCTAACTTACAAGAATTAATGCGTATTATTCTACTAACTTACAACTATAAATGCGCATTACTCTCGTGAATTATAACAGTAAATGAGTATCCCTCTCCTAGCTTACAACAGTATATGCGCATTACTCTCCTAACTAATAACAGTAAATATGGATTAATATTCTAACTTACAAGAGTCAATACGTATTACTCCCCTAACTAACTACAGTGAAGAAAAACAATATCTAATCATAGAGGTTTGCTAGTATGACTAAGAAATGTTGTAACATTAGTAATGCCTTCCAATAGACTAAGAATTTATATACTTCTGATGAATAGAACAAAGCACTTCCCTCAAAGTAATTAATCATCTTTGATAATTAAGATTAGTTGGAAGTCAAGAAAAGCAGTTGTATTACTTAAAACGGATAATTATCACTGAAGAATTTAAATAATAATAATAATAATTTGAATCACCGTAAACTTTTTTAACCCAAAAATTGTGATAAAATAAAATCCTTTACTTGTTTTGTATTTATTATTCAATCAAGATTATGTTTAGCGATATCTAGTCATCACATGCTAGTTTCTTATCTAATTATCCACATGCTAGTTTCTTATTTAATTACCCACATGCTTGTTTCTTATTTCGTCACGAGCTCTAGCTGTGACGACTGAAGGGTTACTGATGGATGAATAGTGCTAAATTTGCATTAGAAATGCCTATATATTCGAAAACCGAGTCACTGAGAGATGAAAATGTCTAAAATTCCTGCCGTGCACACCTGCCATTCTGTCAGAATCATTGCAAAATACTCGCATGGTACGATTGCTTGTAGCTCGAAATCATCTTATGTTGTTCATCTCTAATTTTCATCTTAGTGTTACTTCAGCAATATTTCTGTCGATACTTCATATTTCTGTGGAAACTTCAGTGACAGTGAGTGTGCACAGGTAACAAGTGGGCAGAAGTTGACGCCAGTCAGGCTTTGTGCGTACCTCGCGGTATTCAATATGGCGGTCAGTGCCTTTTAATGTTTGGTGAAGGTGGGTGTGTGCTGTTAGAAGCTCCTTTGACAACATGAATGATCGCTTTGAACCTGCTTAGAGGTAAGAAGTTCGTCAACGTGGATTCTCAAAACTCACATGTTCTAGACAGACGCTTTATGTCTAGTATGCAGCTTAATCTGTTTACTGCTCTAAAACGATTTCACCCGATATGCTTCGAAACTATTTCAGTAAACTGTGAAGGAAATTTGCGGAACCAACACTAAATTTTGATTCTATTAACACAGATATCAGTAAGAAAGTCAGATAAATTCATGTTTCTATGCATGTTTTCTGTATGATTGTGATTATGAGCTTGCGGTTGTCTGCTCTACGCGTTAATGCGACGCTCATGTTTCTTTTCATTCGGTAATGCGGAGTCAAGCAACTGCTGCTGCTGCTGCTGCTGCTGCAGCTGCTGCTGTTGTATTCCCTAGCAGCTCTATACCACCAGCAGGCATTGCTATAACGCTGCTGTGCCTAGGCTAGGTTTTCTCTAACGCTGTAGTACCAAGGTAAGATTTGCTCTAACGCTGCAGTGCCTAGGCTAAGTCACATCAGCATACAATACCCTCGTCAGTCCAGCAGGTCTGCACCAGCAACTGCTCCAACACTTCCCTCCATGAAACAATTGATTTCATGCGTCCATCCATACATTCCCTTCTGCGGCAGTGAAGCTTTCACGATACTGCTACAATCCGTGCTTGTGCACTGACTTTGTTTCGTTTAAAAATTTGCATCATTTACAGATTTACGATCAGAGCTCCAAAATTTGCTGCTAGTTTTTTAACCCCAGAGTGATTGCGTAGTCGCTGCGAGATGTAGGATGCCATGTTGGAGTACAGGGAGATGCTGGGGGAAGCTGGGAGATAATAATGGATTCTGGTGGATCTTGGGAGATGCTGGGGAGTGGTGGTGAATGCTGACGAGTGGTAGTGGATGCTGGTAAATAGTGATGAAGGTCGATGTGTCCTGGAGGATGCTGGGGAATAACGATGGATACTGGGGAAGGTCCCAACATGGTGGGGAGAAGAGACAGTCCCACCTGCACAAACAGGTCCCCACCGTCCCACTGTCTTGTGACACTGTCAGTATCTGACAGTACCTGACAGCTAGCAGCGCTGCAAGTTAAATGTTCGCTGAATAAGTTTATTAATTTCAAAACTTGAAGTGAAATTTCTGGTTTCATATGATTAATGGTGTGGCAGGACTTGCATGTAACTTTTGGGGGGTTGCTTTACAACTGGAGAGTTCGAAGAGTGACAGAAGATAAAGATTACTCTTTCCGCTGCATTGAAGTCGCCACGCATTTGTGCTCAGTTCTTCAGTCTGTTACCAGGTAATAGTGCTGAGTTCTTCAGTCTGTTACCAGGTAATAGTGCTGAGTTCTTCAGTCTGTTACCAGGTAATAGTGCTGAGTTCTTCAGTCTGTTACCAGGTAATAGTGCTGAGTTCTTCAGTCTGTTACCAGGTAATAGTGCTCAGTTCTTCAGTCTGTTACCAGGTAATAGTGCTGAGTTCTTCAGTCTGTTACCAGGTAATAGTGCTGAGTTCTTCAGTCTGTTACCAGGTAATAGTGCTGAGTTCTTCAGTCTGTTACCAGGTAATAGTGCTGAGTTCTTCAGTCTGTCACCAGGTAATAGTGGTGAGTTCTTCAGTCTGTTACCAGGTAATAGTGCTGAGTTCTTCAGTCTGTTACCAGGTAATAGCGCTGAGTTCTTCAGTCTGTTACCAGGTAATAGTGCTGAGTTCTTCAGTCTGCTACCAGGTAATAGTGCTGAGTTCTTCAGTCTGTTACCAGGTAATAGCGCTGAGTTCTTCAGTCTGTTACCAGGTAATAGTGCTCAGTTCTTCAGTCTGTTACCAGGTAATAGTGCTCAGTTCTTCAGTCTGTTACCAGGTAATAGTGCTGAGTTCTTCAGTCTGTTAACAGGTAATAGTGCTCAGTTCTTCAGTCTGTTACCAGGTAATAGTGCTGAGTTCTTCAGTCTGTTACCAGGTAATAGTGCTGAGTTCTTCAGTCTGTTACCAGGTAATAGTGTTGAGTTCTTCAGTCTGTTACCAGGTAACATTGCGCAGTTAGTTAGTTATGTTGCACAGTGGACTTGTGCTTGTGTCTTGAAGTCATACAAGTCAGCTTTAGGATGAACACTAACAACACTAAATTTACATTTCGTGCGGCGCAAAATTGAGTGCCATTATTGACATGAAATTTTAAGCTTGACGTAATATTACTCTATTTTTGTGTTGCATACAGTTATAGAAAAAGGAGTTACTATTCTTGCCCCTGAATTAAAACTGAATAACTGAGCAGCGCTTTGAGTATTTCATATCTCTAAAGTACTTAATATTTTCAATGGGAAGATGTGTATGCCCTTTCCGTTTGCATAGAAAATAAAATCCATGGTTTCTGGTAAGCAATGAGTGCTTGAGTTCCAATTTAAGTCGAGTTTTCGTGGTTCACTCGAGAACAGAAGACGCAGGCACGCAATGGTTTAATTCTATGATCTTTTCATTTGCTTTGCAGGATCACCATCCACCTTTCTCGGGGTGCGGAGGCCATGGCCACCGAGTTCCTGCCCCTGTGTGACGTCCTCTTCAATATTATCTCCCTGGCCTCGTACTTCTGCGATGTTGTGTTCGACTGCGTGACGATCTACACGCTCTATGAAGCACGCACCCCACAGTGGTTCTACGCGACCCTATCCTGCGTTCTGGGGTCCTTGCTGCTGTGCCAGGTGAGCACCTTCAGGAGGGTCCTCATCTGTGTAGGTACTATGGTCAGGTTCCTGCATCTGTGCAGGTGCTGTGGCCAGGTTCCTGCATCCGTGCAGCTGTTTCTTATCATCTACTGAGCAACTCTACGGTCCTTCACATTAACTTGTCAGTAACGAGCTGCTTTCAAGAAACATCTTAAAATCTGATAGCAAAATTGAGTCTTTTGATTCTTGACAGTGAAAATGTTAACTTTGATCGCTACCTCATCCTCCTGGTCAGGTATAAAACACACGAATTCGAATATATCTTCCAAGAGCTTTGTTCAACCGAAATCATACCGCGTGTTGCTGTTTTTGATGCAATTTTTCCTTTGCTTTTAACATAGTCTGCATGACATTTTTTCTGACAGACATCATCATTGTACTGTCTGCTCTTGATAGACATCTTTGTATTGTCTGCATCTGACAGACATCTTCATGCTGTCTGTGTAACGTTTTTCATTTGCCGTCAATTAATGAAACATTTATTATAAATGACGTATACTGATAACACATTTTTGCATTTAACGTGTATTGGTACAACCATTTGTGCAGATCTGCTCGTTGACGTGGCACCTTGACTCTTCACGACGAGGGAAGCGCACGAGATCGTGGCTGCTTGCTGCCCAGCACCTCCTACTGGGAGGCGTGCTCGTGCGTTACTTCATTCTGTTCCTGCCGGTGGACCTACGGCACGTGAAGCACGAGGTGCGTGACCTGTGCGTGCTGAGGATGCTGCATGGTTTCTGCCAGGCAGCACCCATGTTGTTGCTGCAACTCTTCCTCATCTGGCAGAAGCCGTCGGCAGCCGCCATGACGGACTTAAATATCGTGTCGACGGCGTTGTCTCTCTTCAGCGTGTGCTGGGCGCTTGCTTCGTTCAACAAGAACGTGAGGAGCCACAACGTGCACAGACTCGTGCTCACGTGGTTGGGAGTGATCTGTCAGCTTGCGTGGAGGCTGGGAACGGTCACCTCCCGCTGTCTCGCCCTCACCGTCTATGCCACCGTCTATGGCTTCTGGGTCCTCCTTGTAATCACCCTGCACTGGGTCTCCATGTTTCTCTGGCTCATCTCTCCCAGAAACGTATTTCATGGCGAAAAAATGCCCATGCTTAAAAAAGTGTGCTTTTCGATGCTAATCGCGTTCTGCTATATATTTTGCTACATCAACCTGCAAGAAGTCAATTCGCGGCGCAAGATGACCGCCTTCTACCTGACTATGTTGCTCGAGAACACTCTACTGGTGTCCGTGTGGTTGGGGGGCCTGCGAGTGCAGCCCTGGTATCAGCACTCAGTCACGGCCGTCACCTTCCTCTCGTTCGGCCTCGGTATTCTCTTCATGCTACTCTACTACCGACACTTTCATGTGCGCAAGTTGAAGCAAAACTACAGTGGACCCGCCACCACCGCTGTCTATCACTGCACAGGCACGTAACGTCTTCCTTCTGCCATATAAAAGGCTACGATTATTTCTTGTCTCCTCGTATACAGTTAATGATTTTTAGGTTTGATTGACAGTTTTTTGCAACAATAATTTATTTTTGTTCCCTCATTTTAACAGTAGTAATCTAGCCTAATTAGCAAGACTTGGGCTGTTGTTTTCTGGTGTGAGTCTGTAATTTGTGGAGAATTCTTTGGCTAAAACTATTTTTTCTAAAATGCCCCGTGATATATCATACAATTTATTGTGTACAGGCTGCCGCATGGACGAGTGCATGGACAAGTCGCATCGCATGCCTTTTCCTTATTACCTCAACGAATTGTCAGCGAGCGACAACAGCACACTAGCAGCAGATAACCGCACCACTAAGATAAACAACACCTGCCAGCGACCCTTCAGTAACGCATCCAGGCTTCAGTTCGTTCACCACGACACTCTGCATGTGCCAGGCGTTTTTAATTGCAGATTTAATCCTGCGATAAAACGCAAAAAGAAAAAGCCAACGAGTTTTGTTCCTCCTCCCGCGTCAGTGGCCGTGTCCTTAAACTTGCCCAACAACGTGGTGTCCAAGAGTGGTAGACTACCCCCCTTTTGGAAGCAGCCGGCGTCCTTAGCGTCAAGTGATCACGAAGGAAGCGTTGGCTCTCGAGTTAACATTCAACAGAAGCTGCAGGAAAAGAAGCAGCAACAAATAGCAGAGCTTCATCAAATTGAAGAAGAAATACGGACAGGAAAACTCACTAGGCCCCATCCTAGTGACATGTCCGAGTCGGGCACCTTGCCGCAACCCATCCCGAAAGAGAAGAAGCAGCCCTGGGTGGGACCTGATCCGATAAGATGCACTTACCTCCATGATACGGACGAAAACCATGTTATGTCTTCTGTGCCTCGTAAAAATCGTTCCCAGACCCCTGAGATTCTACTCGCTCCTCATTACCTCGAGAACTCTCGCATATACTACGAGTACCAAGACCCACGTTGGAAGTACGGTAATAATTATCATCTACCTTCTGATGAAATGAGCAATTCAAGTTTTTCAAAGAGATCAACCCCAAGAAGAAATAATAACACTCCCGAAAAGTTTTTAGATCATAAGGGCAGAGAGAAAGTTATTTACAAGTCAGTAAGAGCGTCGTCTGACCTAGATAGTCAAATATCTCTGCCAAGATCGTACACTTTGCCTAGGGAGTTCAAGTTTTACAGAAGACCGAAAACGAGAAAAACTATCAGAAGCGATCACTTCTTGACCTCGACTAACTCCAGTGACGGTGAGTGTTTTTATTTTAATAAATAGGAGGTTGAAACTCATCAACAAAACTTCTACTTATTAGCACAAATCTGAGAAAGCAAATTTGTACTAACTACAAGATAATACGAGTAGATCCTAAACAATAAAAACGCACCGAATGTATGTTACAATGAAGATCTGGAAAAGACCTGAACCATCTAGTCAGAGTTGAATGGCTAAAGAAGTTTATCTGTTAAGTGGTTGGTGAAACTTTGATTTGGGTTTTGTTGACGGTGTCGGTGTTAGTTTTTGTACGAGTTGCAAGTTTATGCAGGTAAAACAAATCAACTGAATTTTTTCGAGTGAAGAAGATTAATAATAGTTCAAGAGATATTCGTGTGCTATTTGTTGTTAGTAATGTGTACACATAGTCTTGCACTGATAGGTAGCAATAAGAGAGGTACTGTTTGAATTTTAGGTCAGTGCTAACTGGGGTCCGATGCTTCTCAGGGTTGCATGAATACTCTGACTTATTTTTGACCACCTCCGGTGGGGTGAACATTGCCGAGGCACACTCAAGCCTCGTTATTTGTGTTGATTAGAATTATAATTTAAGATTTTAAGGGTCGTTATAAGCAGGAAAAAGTTAATGGAAATAAAAAATAACTTGCCAATACTGAAAGTAATGAGTTTTGAGTGAATATATACTTTTTCAAATATTATGCGAGGGATCAAAAAAGCGTGTGGACTAAGAAATGCTTGCTGCGGTCTCAATAGGGTTTTCTGTCTTACTGGCCTGTCTTTAAAAGAAGCTGTTGTGTTGTAGCAAAGGCAAATTTGCGCTGGCTGCTGAGTGTTATGACGTGTGTCATCAGCAACAACTATAGCCTGCGCAGGATGTGTGCAAACCTGTTACTCTGATTACTATAAAAAATCGAATTCATTTTCGTCTTACATGAGGATGCAAAGAGAGAGTGTGAAACATGTTGTTGATAATATATGGCGAGTATGATAGAAAAGAAGCAGCTTTCAGATGAGTAGGGAGTATGTAAATCTAGTATTTGAGATTGGACGATTATGTGAAATGTATTTACCGGGGGTCAAGGAATACTCAGCGCTTCACGGATTTCCAACTGATGCATAATAAAGTTAATAGCAATGCGATGTTGAAAGTTTCCGTAGAGGATACAAGACTGTTGTGGATCCCCATTCTCTGTTACATCTAGAAAGTTGAACTCTGCACAAAGGTTGCTACTTCACTTAATCAGACTAATGCACTTCACTTGTCGTGTTCTTAGTAGCGTGGGAGAGCCAAAACGTGACAGCATTTCACTCTAAATGTTTGAGGTTCCAAGTCATTTCTTCTAACGAGATCACTGCCATCCAGTAGCGTTCAACGAATTCTTGAGTTTCTTAAATTGTTCATCGAAAATATTTGAGTTGACAACATTCCATTTACAAGCAGATCTGATAATTATCAACTTGATGCTTCTTTTTATATCTCATTTCGATTCTGATTGAAAATTTTCATTTATATCCAAAAGAACATTGTATATTGGTTTGATAAATTCCGTGAATTTTACTGTTTGATTTATGTAGCTACAAATTTAATGTCACAATGGCGCACTTGATCATGTTCATTAATTCCAATGAATGATTCAAACAATGTTGTAGAGTGAGCGTTTTTCATCTTTTGAAACCTACGTGAATATTTTTCATTTGTGAGCCAATGAAATATTGTTTGTTTTTCAGTGTTGACTAAAACCTTATGTGTTTTGTTCATTCATAATATACATAATTCAGAGAACTAAGTGCAATTACGAGGCAACTTCATTGTGTAATATTTTTTAGTCTCTTTCTGTCAACATTAATGAGGTTATGTGAAAGTTGCATTCGGTAACAGTTCTGGAACAATGTCAAATGTTGAAAGACAAGAAAAGGGGATCAGTGGAGCGCTGTGTGTAAAAATAAATCAGTGAGATTGTTATTGTAGATTAAATCATGATGACGAAACTTTCAACTTTTTGTTTATTTCTGATGTGTGATTACTCCTTGGCTGCTGCAGGAGACGTGGACTCCTGTGATGAGGGGGACGCCCTTGCCGTTCATGCAGCCCCCTGCCTGAACGGAGGGCGTCTGCAGCAGCACCGTCTCCACGGCCCCTTCACCAACATCATTAACAACAAATGCAGCAATCACCATAACAATCAGGTGCATCTCGCACCACAGCTTCCTTATGATCAGCTTCGCCGTCACCACCAACACTTCAACTTCAACAGGAGTGGCATAGCTCACTCACAGCAAATGACGCCCCAGCAGCCGCACCTCCCCGGCGCAAACTACGGCCAGTTAACCTCCACTTACAATCTTCATGAAACTGAACTTTAGCCTTCACCAGAATTTTAAGCTTTGTTACTTTCTAAAAACAAGCTTTGTTTTGAACTTTGGTTCAATACTCTGTTATACTGAACGACTTTCTTGTAGCAGTTTTAAGCCGCTCACACTAACGCAGGATATTCTTATCTGGGTGTTAAAGTTCCTTCCCCTCTGAATGTAAATGTAAAAAATTAATTCCAGTCAGTCTTTCATGTGAACCTTGATGTTGGTCGGTCTATACTGCCCATTAGCTGTAGCTCTGCCGCTGCTACTTTCACGCTGATGCAAACATCTCCCTCGTCGTGCACAAGGTCTGCTCAAAAGAGATGGCCAAGAACAAGACCACACATTGCACTGAGTAGAAGACATAGCGGGTCATCCCTTCATTCATTTCAAACCTTGCCATACACTCGGTTTCTTCGCACTCTCGTCAATTCTTCCCTCACTAGTTTGATCCACTCACTCAAATCTCAGTCTACCTTTTACATACTTTCCTCTCACTTCGAACCTAAACTTTTTCAAACAGACATCGTTCATCAAGTATTTTTGTGTCACTATGTATAGCACACTCAATATTCTACCTTTGCCCAGTTGAAGACAAGCTTTCTGTAAGCATGTATTCATGTTTTCTGTAAACGTGTACTTAGGTTTTAATTGAAATTTGTGAGGTTTAAATAAATTGCAATATTAGTTCCTGACAAGAGGGGTGAAGGGAGGGCTGCGAGTGACAGCAGATCCACCAGGGTACTGCTTCACAGTAACAAGCCTCTGCAAGCTCCCTCCGTCCCTCCAGGCCCCGATTGCATCTGTACTCTTGCCTTGGTGGGGCTGGGTGTCAGTCCGCTAGGGTGTCCACCCACCAGACTGTCCACCCACCAGACTGTCCACCCACCAGACTCTCCACCCACCAGATTCTCCACCCACCAGACTCTCCACCCACCAGACTGTTCACCCACCAGACTCTCCACCCACCAGACTCTCCACCCACCAGACTCTCCACCCACCAGACTGTCTACCCACCAGACTGTCTACCCACCAGACTGTCCACCCACCAGACTGTCCACCCACCAGACTGTCCACCCACCAGACTCTCCACCCACTAGACTCTCCACCCACCAGACTGTCCACCCACCAGACTCTCCACCCACCAGACTGTCCACCCACGAGATTGTCCACCCACGAGATTGTCCAGGTCCTACAAGCCTCACAGCTTCCCCCGCTGCAGTGCCTGCTGGTTGCTGGTGGGCGCATGTGCATCACTGAGAGCAGTGACCTGTGAATTCACAGCATTGTTTTGTATTTGTTCCTTCCTACTTTTTCTTTGCCATTAGACATTACGTTTAAGATTGTGTGCTCAGGGACTTATTTAGTATGTTTCTTGTTTTAAGTAGAATGTGAAAATGGAAAACTTTGTAAATAAAGAGATCCAGTAATTAGGTAATTTTTAAACTCTTATGCATCATATGTATAGTATATATTATACATAGAGATATGTGTTGTGTGCCGAACAGAGAACTCTAAATGCAAACTTAAAGCAAGTCACTATTGTATTGATTACCCTACGTAACTTTCCTAAACTGAGTAACTTAGTGCACTTACTCATCATGTCAATCAGTAGGAAAAGTTCAAAATTTTTATAACATTGAATTGAAAGTGTTGAATTCAGGTATTTTTCTCGTGAGAAGTATTGTAATCGTCTTATGAGCGGTATATTACACCAAGAAGAAGCTTGACAGTTCTTTTGCGTCGGGGGTCATACTCTTTGTTCAGGATTTTATTAGGAAGTAATGGAACCTTAGACTGAATGTGTTCACTCGGCTTACTGGTTTCTTTGCTCACTTTATGAGCAACGATTACTGTCAGGCAAAATTGTTATTTAGGCCAGAAAATAGCTCGAGTAAAATAATTTTCTTAACACTACTTGTGTCTTTTTTATATATAAAATATGTTTTCATTGATATTTCTAGCTAGCATTCTATCAGCAGCTCCTAAACAAGCGCACAAGAGAACGAAAGAAAGGAAGCCAGCTGTGTGGCTCATTCTTTGATGATTGAGGTGTGGAAACCTCTAACACTGAATACATAGCACAGTTGAAGTTGCGCAGCCAATATTCTCATAATATGAATCTAGCACTTCCCTCCCAAGACAGCTAATAAAAGTTAGTGAAAGTATAGACATTATTGTCTCCCTGGTGGCCGAATGGAGTTCAGATGCCAGTGTTCTACCTGGGAGTGTACTGGATCAGTGGGCTTGACATCAACTCTAGAATTGAAATGCGAGGGTCAGAGGGCAGGATGTCGCCATCTGCATACGCATAAGTGTAAACTGTAAGATTTCTTCTTCTCTAAGAATTTCTTGTTTATATAACTTTCGTTCCAAATAACTAGTGAAGAAATGAAAGTCATTACAATTCGTATTATTTATCCCTACACCTCGTGTAGAATTCATGAATCATGACTTTAAAAAGAATTATTAAATTAATGTCCTGTTTATATGCATATGTCCTGTTTCTATGTTATGACCATCTATTAATCTATGAGATAAATAGTCTATCAATCGATTAATTGCTGCTAGGCATAATCTGCAAAAGAAAAGAATACAGTTGGGTACTTATCCCAATTAAGACTCCTATAATTTTCATTACTACTAATATTACCCCTATTAAAATTTCTACTATTGATATGAAGACTTCTATTGGCTCTTTTAAGAGTCCTTTCATACCTATTAAGCCTTTGTAAGCTCTATTAAAATGCAATTGCTAGCATAGATCTAGAATACGAAGCCTTAATTTCACTTAGTTTCAAATCAGTTATTTGAAGATGTTAATTAAAAAGGTACAAACAAATTTCTTACGTAGACTATGCGTATATGAATGAATGAGCGTTGTTTCTATTCTTTCTGTTCGACCTGTTAGAACTTCAGAAGATGGTTGGAAACTCTGTCGAAATTATGCTAGAAATTTCATCTTATCAAAAAGAATTCAATGCCGTACAACCTATTCATTTTTTTGGTTGATACTAAAGTATTTAAATAGACGCTCGGAACATAATTTGACTGCAGTCATATAACGTACTGTATATAATACTATAGATTAGTATTGAAACAATTTGTAACCATATGTCATGCATTATCTATATAACTATCATTCTAAGTGAAAAAAATGATAGTTTTCTGACTGCAAAGTTAAAAGCCGGTATAATTAATACTCGCGTATGATGTAGATATGTTTTGCGATAAATAACTAATACGGATAGGAAGTTTAGCTGTAGACACTAGTCACTAGTTTAGCTCTCAGAAATGTTCTTACCGCAGGGTATGTTGATGTAATGTGTACTAGCATATGTTTGTGTCCGCTTCTGTCATATTATTGTTTTCCATATTTTTTTCATATTCTGTGGTTAATTATTTTTATCTAGCGATTTTACTGTTTACGCGCATTTGGCAGCTGCGATCAGCAGTTGTTGCTGGGTGAGAATAGTGTACCCGGTGGCCCTGCTGACTCTCCTTTGTTCGATGCGAACTTTTTCGCCTCATACTTCAATGTTAGTACTGCGTGGGTAAACAGAATCCAAGTTAATACAGCTATGATTTGTTGCTAAATAATGTGCTTATTGTTATTTTATTTTATAATCTCGAGTCATACATAAAGTTTCGAGAGTTGCAAATCTCACACCCCGTATAATATTCATCCGTTTCCTCTTTTTATCTCTTTACTTATTAATATGACAGTAGTATCAGTTAACTATTAAGACAAAAATGAATCACGTTATTGTTCTGGACATGATTGTGTCCAAATAATTCATAACAAATTGCAGAATACAAGCGACAAAGAAATAATACCACATACAAATTTTATGTAGTAATTTGTTACTTCCCAATTTCATATCGAATTTTAATTAAAATTACCTTAAAGTTTTGTTAATAATTATCTTGTTCTGTTAATTAGGTTAGAAATTAGTTTGGTTAAATTTTTTCTTAAATTCAAGTATGACGGTAAACTGACCGTCAGCTGGAGAAGCTGGGCAGGATTCTATGGCCAGAGGAAGTGTTGGGGCTCATAATTTTCTCTACACAGTGGCATTTAATTTTTGGCAAATTTATTTTTTGTTTAACAAAGTGGTAACATTTTAACATTTACTTCAATGTTTGTGCTTATTTTGGTTAACTTGTGATGGGGTTGTGAAGATTCAGCAACCTTTAGTTTTTGTGGCCCATGCTTCATAATATTATGTGTGAACCATGCTACAAAATATAATGCATGAACTATGCTTCATAACATGATATATGAAGTCAGCTTTATAAATTGGTTGCAAGTACAGAAGAAATGCAGTAGATGTGATCACTCACTATGTATAATTTATTTTCTCTAGTAGAGTGAACAGTTGGGTAATAAAAAAAACTGTAAATATAAGTTTTGAATACCATTATGAATTGAAGCCCTAAATTTTATTGGTGTACAATTTTCCTGTAAATTTTATTTGAGTGTTTAATCTAAGCTTCAGAAATTCTGAACAGTTCTTGTGAATAAATTATTTAGGCCATTACAATAACAAACAATTTGCTTCTTGTTAAAAGAATAACCTTTTATTAATGATATATATATATATATATATATATTTTCTCATTTTGAAACATTTATGGAAAGTGAATGTTACAATCATGTTTATGTTAACAGCATGCCAGTTTTCTAGGATCTTTCTGGTTAATTTTGTTGTCTCAGTTGCTTGAAAGAATGGCTAATGTAGCAGTCATGACTCATTGTGATATGCTGTCTATTTAAATAATTTTCTTGACATGTCATCTGATATGTAGGAGACCATTTCAGATCCTGAAGAAATTCTGAGATCAAACATTATCTTCTTGAACATTATTGTGGTGGTGAACTAACTCATACTCAACAATAATGGAAATTAATGTAGATGGCAAAAATATAAAGACTAACATGATCAATTTATTCATAAAAGCAAGCCTAAGTATTTAAAAAAGTGAAATACTGATTGCTAAATGTTTTACAGCACAGGATAATGGTTCAAAATATAACTTTCTATATGGGATAAAGAGGTACAAACATGTAAATAGAAAGAAAAAGTTTAGGTAGGTAGCTGTTATCACTTTATTTTATGCGAGAGAAAGAAAAGAGTGAAAACTAAGCAATTTTTATAATTTAAAATAATCCAAGATCAGCTGATTACCAGTGTTTATGCTGAAGTGGAGAGATGGGATTACTGACATCATTAGCAAAGTCACAAGAGTAATAATAGTTGATTAATTTCTTTCTAGGTGCATCAACTAGAATATTGACCTTTAGTTATGCTCATTTTTTTCTCATTCAGGTAAAAAAAATGGACAGAAGTTAGCTATGAGGCACAGGGTATTGTTTATGAGCTTCAGCAGCCAAAATTGATGGTCTGGTACAGAGCAACTCACCAAGTCTCTTTTTTTGTTACACTTACATTAACTGTCCAGTATGAGGCCATGATGCCTCACAAATACAGTTTCATGGCAACGTATTGGAAGGAATTGAGAGAAACTAAAAATGAATGTGTATTACAAATTAAATGAGATTACATGAAGGCCTACAAAAAGTGAAACATTGAAGTGGCTTTGGGCTCTGCTAATGGCAACATTGGATTGAGATGAAATTGAGCTGCCTGTGAATAGCAAGTGTAATATTACTGCTCTCCAACCAAGCTTGTGTAAACAAGTGGTCCATGATGGCTGTATGAGGTAGTGTGTGATAAACCCAGCACTAAGCTACCAAACTTCTCTGTGCAGGCTGGTGAACTGAAGACCTAACCCAATAATGAGTGGCAATGCAGTGCTGGATATCCGAGAACTGCTGGGCTACCTGGAATGTCCCACTACAGAAGTCAGTGAGGAGGCCAAGGCCTTGCTGCACTCCCAGCTCAATGATGTCAGAGACTCTTGGCTGATTGCTGGACTCCTCAACTATTTCCTTGAGTCAAACAGGTACTTATTTGAAACATTGATATCTAACAGAATGCTAACTTTGAAATTTAAGGGCTTAAAATTTTTTCTCATAAATTATAACCTGCTTCTTATGTTGCAATATCGTAATGAATTTACTCGATACTTTTGGTGGTATACCTTCGTTTTTTGATTTTGGTATTTCTGAATGAAATCTATTGTAATTACTTTCACGATCATAATATGTGTCTTAATATACTTGCTGTTCTTGAAATGACTTTGTAGCCCCTAAATTCAGTGTGACTTTTAGTTTTTGACGAGTTGTGTTTTCAGCCCTCATGTGTTGGACCTGCTGTTGAGTGCTCCTGAGCACCATGACAAGCACTTCCTGACGCTGATGTGCGAGGGGTTGAAGCAACCAAGCCTCCGCTTCCGCTACACCTGCCTTCTCTTCCAGGGCCTTCGTCGTAGCCCTCCCCCGTCATGGCTGCGACGTCTGCCTCGACATGCCATCATGAGGGAGCTCCACTACGGTTTCGATAATTGTTCAGATGTGACGTCCATGGTGGCGGGGGTAGCCGTAGTGGTAACGCTTGTGACGGTCGTGCCCCACGACGTGGCCAGATACTGTCTCACTGGCATGCTCGATATGTTCTGGCAGATGCTGCACTGGACGCCTAAGCAAGCTCAAGATTCCACTTTCACTGACTTCTTGCGTGTCACTCTCTACACCCTCTTCACAAGGTTGTACTCACTGTTTCCTTGTAATGTTGTCAATTACATTAGGAGGCACACCATTAATCCTGAAAACAGACTTTTCTTTACATCAACCCTGCAGCCTATGGTCGAGAGAGTGCGTCTTCATCCCATGCTGTTCAGCTCCACTAAGGAGCTAGAAGTAGACAACAAATTGAACATTTGGCGCGACTCCAGCCATGCTCTGATGCAGTGCAGCCGCATCTCCTTGGATCCTGTGGAGAGCACCTGCGAAGAACCGCCTGTCCTGCATGACCCTGACGTGTGCAAAGCCTCATTTGTTGCAGGTACTAAATGCTGGGTGCATGCGTCCCTAGACTCGTTCTTTTGGTCCCCATCTCACACCCAGTCTCCAAACCCGGTGCGACTAGATCTGCCCTCTTCAAATATACACACTCCCTTGACCACTCCTCACACTACTCCTATCTACAGTAAGACGCCACTTAGGGTCAACGTATCTCTCTCCATTCCTGAATCTCCTCCTGAAGCTGCGGTCGAGGCCACGCCTGAGACGACTCCCTACACCACTCCTCTGCTCTCTGACGTCAGTAGACAAATGCGCGTTCAGAGCAAAGCACTGCCTAGCAATGTTCTCGAGTCCAGTAGAGATATGCAAATGCTTTGTAACTCATCAAATGTTCTTGAAAAAAATAGGTCAAGCATTATGCTGAATAAAATTGATGCCCTGCAGAAGGAAAGAGAACGAGCCGCTCAACAAGGAGTAGCGAAGAATGGTTTAGCTGATCTGGATAGTTTTAATCATACAAACAATCTAGGTTACAAACAAGCTGCAGAAGATGCATCGTCTTCATCAAAAATTAGTGTTTCTAAACATGATTCGAGTAACTGCAGTGTTTCTCCGTGTTTAAGCTCCCCTTCTACTACGACAAAGAACTTGAGAGACTCGTGCGGTTCTTTTAATGCCTTTGACGTGACGATGAAAAAAGATGTGACTACTCAGTCAAATGACGTAATCTCTTCTCGAAATGTTGCGTACGACAGAAGTGAAAACAGGAGACGCAAGAAGTCTGTGTTCACTACGCCTGATGTTGATATGTTAGAGTTCACCAAGGACAACGGCGCTGTAGCCGACTCACCAAGTCCTGGCGTCGAGATGAACAATAAATTTGACAGTGTACCTAGAAATGACGAAAAAGATTCTGAGAAGCACGATGATAATAGAAAAGTTTCAACAGAGAGTAAAGATTCAGGTGAGGAAGAGTATCTAGTGAATGATGAGGAGCGAGGCTTGGGTCCTCCTTCCGTATCTTCCATCACTGCACTGGTCAAAACTGCCAAGTCAAACCGCCTGCGCTTCTTGAGTCAATGTGGCCCGCCGCTTGACGCTGCTCAGATCGCAAGCATCATGCCTCATGAAAAAAGGGAAAGGAAAATTTCTGCGAGTGTACGCCACCGTAGCAAGTCTTGTTCGTCGTTGGATAGCAGCTGTCGCGATGTCGCGTACGTTGAATCTCCCTCTGCCATGCAGGCGTCGATGCTGCCCCGCCTACCCAGCAATCTGGCCATCAACCGTTACGATGTGGGAACTCAGACTGTCACGTCTGAGAGCACGGACCCGTGTGAGAAACTCATAGAGACGTTTATCTCTGCCATAACCCTGCCTCCTGCTTCTACTAAAAATGATACTGATGATTCTTTCACGGAATCTCAGTCTCCCCACTTTCTACTCAGAAATTACATACAGAGAAAAATCATTGATGTATCTGATCCCTTACCAAGCTTGGATTTGTCTACACTCAGAAGTGCTGATGATAAGCTTAGAAGTCAAATCTACTCAATGTATAGCTTACTTTTATTAGAAAGGCATAAGCGAGAAATCCATGCTAATCGCAATAGGAGTCTGCTGGCTAAAACGAAACGGATGCATGTTTTTATAGAAGAAAAAAATGGCTTAAGCCGAAAGTTAGATTCGTATCATGAAGATACTCAAAATTTGAAATCTAGTAATCTGTACATGTCTAGTTGTTATCAGCGAATGAAGGATAGTCGGGATAAAGAGAATGCCGAGAAGGAGGCGCTTCTCAAAGACTATAGTGAGGGCAAGAAACTACAGCTAACAGATACTATTCAAACCACCTTATCAAGGACAGTGAAAACCTCTAAAGGGCAGGAAAGTAAAGATGTTATTGTGCTCATCCATCGACCGAGTGATAATCAGGAGGACCATCTGAAGGACGAGCTGCTCTCTCTGACGTCTGCTCTCTCACGTAATTTGCGGCATGCCTGTGACGAGAGGGAAGCCCTGAAGCTAGAGGTGTCGGCGTTGCAGCAGAACGAGCGCAAGCAGCGCAACAATGAAGAAAGCATGGAACTTGTATTGAGAGAAAAGGAGCTGATTAGGCAGCGAATGTCTGTGATCATGACTCGCTTGACCATCTTGGAGGAACTTAACTTGGAACTTCAGGAAAAAGTACATTCTCTGGAAAATGAACTCTCAGACACTAGAAGTAAGCACAAGACTGCAGAATTTGCCTGGCATAATCATCGAGAGGAAGCACTGTCAGAAAAGAGAGTTCTTAGAGGGTTGACGAGCGCTGCGACCCTGAGACTTAGGCAACTACAGCAGCAGCATAGCGAGAGCGAGGGTGAGCATGAACGCCAAGTTACCTCGCTGAAACAAGTGAACGAGACACAACGCAACCAGATCCTACAATTGGAAAGCGAGCTGCTGGCACTCAAGAAAGAGAGGGATTCTTTACGCTACAACTTATCGCAAGTGTCGGTGCGCAGTGACGTCTTTAAGCATGACCTTCACTTACTGAGGAGTCATAGCGGGTACTCAAGATCAAGCTCTGCCACCAGCATTGGTGGCAAACAAATTGAGAGGGCTGCCTGTGTAGACGAGAATCCTGCCTGTGATGATGCCATGTATCCGCCAGTCAACGCCTTTTTCAATTCGGATCTCATAGCTGAACTGAAACCCTTGCCCTCCGAGCCCCTGCCTGGGTCCAAGCAAAAGAAGTGAGGCTTTTGTGATGATGTTGTGCTACATGTGTTGCTCTCGGCTCCTTAAATTTTTCGTCTAAGTCAAAAAGATAGTATGTATCGAGTCATTTTTTCAAATTTTTTTAAAAGTGTTGAAAGTTTTAGATGAGGAAGTAATTTGCGAGATGTAGGTAGTTTTTGACGCCAGCGTTTCTTTTGTACTTCCTCAGGAGAAAATATAGTGTTTGATTATATAAGTTGTATCTATTCTTGGTAAGTGGAGGAACTGATTCCTACTTCGCGGTTTCTCACTTGTTGAAGATGCCTGTGTTGCTAGTCGCAATTTCATACTTGTTGCTATAAAAATGTCATTTATAAATAATTTCGTGTGTTTCTAAGGAGGCTCACATAAGAAGCGAATCGTATTTCTTTGCTCAAACTTAGCAGTCGAAAAGCCAAATTTAATGACGTGTCAATGAAGGCCTTATTGGCAATAATTTCTTTTGTGTTATTCACTTTTGTATTTGTTGCTTTTATCATATTCAGTAGTGAAAATTTCATTCGTGGAATTTAAACTAATGAAAAATTTCTCTACTTGAAAACTGACTTAAAATGACTTGCTCTATTTGGGTATTGCATTCTTTTTTTTTCCATTGGCCATCTCTTTTGTGCAGCGTGATGCGTTCATGTGGTGCAGCGTGGTGCGTTCATGTGGTGCAGCGTGATGCGTTCATGTGGTGCAGCGTGATGCGTTCATGTGGTGCAGCGTGATGCGTTCATGTGGTGCAGCGTGATGCGCTCATGTGGTGCAGCGTGATGCGTTCATGTGGTGCAGCGTGATGCGTTCATGTGGTGCAGCATGACATGTTTTGATTGAGGTTCGAGATGCGTCTGCGTGTATGTGGTCTCGCCAATAGGAGCATCTTGCTCCATTACTTTTATTCCTTCGTTTTGCTCATTTACGCAATGTCTGAGGAACTGAGTGGGTCTTTCTATTCATTAGTTTTCTTCAATACTCGTCTAGATTCTAAAGGGCTGTCGAACTCTGTCGTTTAACATCTATTGTTCTGGGATATGTGTGGATCAATTTATGTAAATTGCTGTCTAGTTTCTGTCATTGTATTGCTGCAATAATTACTATCGTCTTCTGACTCTTTGGATAATAGATGATCTTCAGCTTGTAGTATTGGTGACTTCTTGCCAATAACTCAAAGTACCGGGAGTTCATACAATTCTTTTAAATATCACCTTGTTAGCTTCCGTCTCCTACCTGTATGTAGGTTTAATTACCTCATTTCTGCGTAGAAACTTGAAAAGCTGAGAAATTTTTGTGATAGGAAAGTTGCACAGCAAAGTGCTGGGTGTGATGAACGGCATACGGGGTTGAGTATCATGAAGCGATCTGTCCTAGGCAAGCAGCGACGTCGTGTAAATGATGAATGCAATTGCGAGCACTTAACTAGTTCGCCTATCAAGGTAAAATTTAAATTTTTAATTTTTATATTCGAAAATTTTGAGTGTGGCTATGTAGACAGGTGTCGTATTACCGCACCTGCATCTGTGATGAACGTAATTTCTTCCTTACTTAGCATATTATTTTGTGCAGTATAGTTATGAATTAGCTGTGAACCTTGCAATAACATTGGTGGTCATGAAGCTAGCAAAGATAAACTCGTAACACGTTTTAGGAGTTTAAAATTAGGGTGTGGATACGCCGACGGTTGAATCAACCAGGGCATCAATTTCGACAAAGAGGCTACAAGTATTATGTAAGTTGATCCAGTGTTTCTATTTTTTGTCAGATATTTGCCTATTGTCGGATACAGACATTGAAAGTGTTATTTCAAGCTGCATATTAAATTATGGAATTGTGTTGTCCGTTTCCTATACGATAACAATGAGTTTAGTTAATATCAAAGTTCCTGAGAAACAGCTTGTGCATTTTGTGATTTTTCCAAACCGTACAAGTTATATTCTATTACAGATAACTTCAAATACGAATAGTGAAGGAATTGAGAGGTTCCAAAAATTTCGTACTGTGTGTTGCTGCTAAAGACGGAGTAGATGCAGTTAGATGTAAAGTGCATGGACCAGGCATGGAAATTTTTGCAGCCATTGACGTGTAGAAGGCTAGGTTTGGAATTTGAAATGCGTTGAAAGAAGCTGTAAATTGTACACGCTGTTCGGTCTAGAGTAAAGACATGGTGACTGAGGGTAACATTTCACTGTAAAATATGCATGTTTTAAATGTATGGCTGGAGTGATAGTGATTTCACTATTCCTCAAGAAGATACAAAGGAAGGAATATACAATGAGTTTTCTGATAGCGTGAATTGTGGTGCGTCTAGGTTGTTTAGATATATGGAGGGAAGACTTGACTCAAAAGGTTGCTGGGTGGCATGGCAGGTGTCTGAACACCTAGCCAAAATGTGCCCTGATGGCTGAAGCAGGAGACGTGAGTTGACAGGTCAGGCTTCTACATAGCATGACTGTGTTGCAACATACTGGCCATCAGACTCCAGTATCGTCTTTAGAGATTGCTATCACTCGCTGGTTTAGAGTTATTAAGTTGGCGTACTTGTTCATTGATGTACAAAGTCTGGCCTAAACTTTTTATTTTATTGTAAAAATTTCACAACTCGAGTAACCGGAAATTGAGATAAATTACCTTAGATATGCCCTGCAATGTCCTTTTACATGGAAATCTGCGAAGCTCAAATGAGGAGGTGGGGTTGTAACCTTAATTAAGACAGATGAAAGACTGAATTAGTGCTACAATAGTCAGTTGATCTGAAACACGTTGATGCCTCTAAATTGTAATATTTTAAACGATATGACATTCATTCAAAATGCTGTACGAACAGACTGCTGCCAGTATGTTAAGTCTGCCTCGAGTGAAACCAAATTTCTTATTCCTCTAATTATTAAGCTTTCAATCACGTGATTTCCTGGGCAATTTGGATGAACTCAAAACTAGCATGCGTTGCGTAAACTTCGAGCTCAATATAATACGAGAAATTTATTTGAAGTTCGATTCTAAAAGAACAGATGTTGGTTAACAAATGCACTCCTTGTCAAACGGCTATGAAACGTTAGCCACCTAGTTTATGATATACGCATCGATACCTGCTCGCTAATTACAAAATAGCTGGCAGAAGTTTCATTCCACTAATGGAATATTTGTAAACGAATATCAGCATCAGTGTTTACATCGAACTACGAACTACCATCAGTTGAGCTTCCGCGATGACGGCGCCTCTAGCTTTCATATTTTCCTCTGATGAGTGATATCCATGAGCTCTTCAATTCTCTATTGTTATTTTCATTCCTCTTACGTTTGCGCTCCTCGAAGTTCCTATGCAACCGTTCTTTGAGTGCTGGCTGTTACTCCCTGCATAGTTATCAATGCATTGCGTCCGCGCAGTGCAACTTGAAATATTTCTATAGAGTTTCACTGTGATAATCACCTTAATATTAAATAAATGTAAGTGGAGCTCCGAGTGTACACTTATAAGTTTGAACGATCCATTGTAATTGATAGTGCGATACCATGGGAAACGTCTGAAAAATGTTCTATCGATTAAAATGGTAAGAGTAGAAATGAAAACTATGGAAAACCAAGAGGTGGAATAATTTGGTCTAAAGAATAGTACTGCCGATGCCATTCTTAGGATCAATTTACTATATAAAGACTTAGAATTCACAGGAAGTTCAGTAATTTTGATCAGGAACTCTTCTACTCCGGTACAAATTATTCGATGATTAGAACTTATACATTGGTCGATGCGTAACTCGTGTAATAGCGAGATAAACACCTTATTAAATGTTCTGAACAGAAAATGTTAATGCCACATTTGAAAAGTCTTGAGGTGCAACGTAGATGCTACGCGGTGTGCAGCAGCAGAAGATATGGGGCTGGCAACTTCAACCTTTTCTTTACATTCAGCAATTTCCGTATCCTGCACCATGTGAAACAATTTGCTTCCATGGAATGTAGTCATTTACCACTCCGAACCTTTGCATTACTTTTAAATATTTCTACACTTCTAAACTGTGGCATTAACATTTTGTGTTTAAAATATTTGATGGGGTGTTTTATCTTGTTGTCTAAAAGTGCTTGTTGAATATATTATAATTTTTAAATTGTAAAAATCTAATTTCCAAAATACATTAAAAGTAATTATTTCGTGGAAACATGTCCTACAAGCAATGCTCACTAAATTACAACTCGTCTAACATTAACCAAAGATAGAACTCGAGCAAGAACTGAGGAATGTCCACACAATCATAGGCGTGTTCAAGGTTGAACTTCAAAATTTATTGACACAAGAGACGATTCTGTAAAACTGGTTCAATATTATATAATAAATCATGGAAAAACTAGCACTCATGCTTAAAATAATCTGACAATATTTAACGCACAGTGGTAATACCTATTTAAAAAAATGTAGCGACATCCGACGTACATGTAGAATAGAATAAATAGAATAGAATGAGGCTATAGGAACGAACCGTGGGGCCCATTCTTGGGTCGAATAATTACTTCGATAATTATTCGGTTGTTTTACCCAAGTCCCATGCCGTATTTCTAGCCGCGTCAACCATGTCGGCAGCGGGATTCGAACCCGGGTCTTTCCGCTTGCAAGCAGATTCGCTCACCAGTCGACCAAGCTGGTGATGTAGCGTCCTATATTTCCTCGAAAACGAACAAGAGCTTTCCGTAAATGCATGGTTTTCAAAAATTATCAGTTTTTATCACTTCTTGTAAATGATATTGTTAAAATTAAGTAAAAACCCATATGACAATCATCTTTGGAGGGACCCAAACCTCCACACAATAAAATAATCGAGTTTCCTATATTAATGGCAAATATGGAAAAAGATGTTGAACACACAATGACGAAACATATTAATTCTAAACTCACGGAAAAAGTGCAAAAATAAGGTTGCCCTCAATTTGGGTTGTTGAGACAGGTTACTTATGGTTACGCAACACTAAATAAATAAAGAAATCAACTTTATTCCCATGTTTCACAGAGTACAGTATAAATCCACACAGTGAATCTGGTTTTCGAATTTTAATGCTAACATCTTACGGTGTGTGGTGATGCGTTTATAAATCAGTATGTGGAACGTATTCTACGCATAGTAGGTGATATAAAAACTATGCAAACGATTCTTCATTTTAAGCAAAACTAAAAATGACCAGGCACATCTTTGACTACAACGAAGTGTTAACTTTGGAAGAATTTGCATACAACATGTGTTATATTTTGAGTTCCTAGCAGTAGGGCTAAAATCTTGAAGTCGAAATTCTGAGCTGCAGTGCAGTTGCTGGAGTCCAGGCTGGTAGGCTGAGTGTCACTACACTTGCCAGAAGCCTATTTGGAGCCTTTTTTGGAGGGCTCCAGTTCTACCAACCAACCAACCTTGAAGTCGAAAGTACGAGTCAGTGAAACGTTAAGTTGTAATTTCTAATTCACTGGTCGATCGCTTAGTGTGATGGCGAAAATGATTTACGCATTTTAATTGTTATTGAAGTTAACTGGATACTTCATTGTGTTCAATAAAATTAGATGTTAAACATCAGAAAAATACTAAAAAATGACAAGAGCGAAAAGTTGAAACATGTCGCAAATTATCAAGATTTAGATCTCGATTTGGATAATTAAAGCTGTAGTACAATAAAGTTTTAAGTTTTCACATCCACTTACTGTACCAAAACATCTATCAACATTGACACACGAACTTTATAATTACACCATGAAAAAATAAACTACAGAATAAAAGCGAAGCAATAAACAAGCACAAAGAAATAGTTCGTTTCCTATTAATTTTTAACCTATAAAATTTAAATAATTACTGTACTTGCTGAGAATTAATTTCGTTTGACCAAAATTAATCTTCATCGCTACAGTGCTACAAATTTTTCCTTTACAGTAATACGTTTGAAAAATCCCTATTTCTTACAAGCACGAAGTACATGACAGGTATATCAATCATGGATCATCCATTATTAAGAAACCATTATTTTCATGACTGAAGGCAGCGAGGTTAAAAAACGAGGGGTCAGAACAGGTAACAGCTTCCATCTTTTCTTCGCTTTTGCTTCCCACAGAAGTAAGAAAAACTTCCTCTAGCGCGTCAGTTTCCTCGACATTACAATAATCTAAGAAAACTAGATAAACACAGAATATAACCCAGTCAATGTTATAAAAAGTAGTCCCGTATCTCATTTCAATTGCAACCTGAGAAGCGCTTGTACTGCTATTTTGACCGTCGTTATTCCGCTTTCCTATAGACTAGAAACATGAGAGGTGACGGCGGATGTAGGGTAACACATCAAGATCAGTGCTGAAAATTTACAAATCTTGGTATTCTACGAGTCAGTTCCCAAGCAAGATGTCTCTGATCGTACATACCGGGCAGACACGTAGGGAGGCCAAAGATTCATTTTGTCTCGACGGTTCATTAAAGTCGTCTTGTCGAGGCTCATGATGAACATTCAGCGTTAACCCTCTACTGTGCCGTGTATCATGATAGTTTCCTAAAATGGCTATGGTCTCTATGCCACATGTACTTGAGTATAATTTTTACTAGATATTCAAAAATAAATCACACAGTAAAGAATTAAAAGGAGATGTGCTCGAGGTTATTAAAGTTCAAAAGGGCAACCGTTCGCCCAGTGACCTCGACGACCTGTAATAAGAAATACCATTATTGGAATTTGTTCAACAAATATCCCATTGAATACATCAGTGACTATTCTCTGTAATTTCTCCTTTATACACTGAATAAGTAACATTCACTTCATACAACATGATATGGACTATCAGTGCAATGAATTCAGCATCTTTTTAAAAACTCTCGTATACCTCTTAAAACCTACTCCCTAATAACTAGTCATAGTGAAATAACACGAACTATAAAAAAGATGCCTTAGCCTGATTTCTAATGCAACATAGAACATTTTTCCTATTCTAGCTCATGCTTCATCTTGTGTGTCAAAAAGCGTTCATAAATTCAGTAATTCTCTGTTTCAGTCTATACGTCCAAACTCTTCACAAGACATCAAAGGTCTGATGCCAGAATTTGACCTGATTGTGTGACTTGAGCGCTCGAAATCGTATATACATACAATAGCGGTCGAGTGTCCAAGTAGTACATACAATAGCGGTCGAGTGTCCAAGTAGCACATACAATAGCGGTCGAGTGTCCAAGTAGTACATACAATAGCGGTCGAGTGTCCAAGTAGCACATACAATAGCGGTCGAGAAGTCAGAGTCTAGATTCTCTCGAACACAGGTCGGTAGCTCGAGCTAGTGTATGTGCGCCACATCATCCCGCTTGACGTCGTCGTTTAATTTCGTTCATTGATTTCGTTTTCAAACGGTGTAACAGCCATTATGCAGGTGCAACAGCCACTGTGCAGGTATAACGGCTATTTTAGAGACACGAAAGAAATAATATAACACTTCTTGAGTATATTTACATATACCCGAACTTTCGGTAAACGGCCACTCAAGCTCAGTTTGAGAATAAACAGTTATCTTTTGACCATTTACTGTTTAAATTATATTGTAAACAAATTTTTTCCGTGAAGCCTGTTTCAATCGAGTTTTATACTTGCACGATACTTTGATATTGCGTTTTCCCATAACAGTGTATTCATATTGTTCAAGACAGAAAAATGGTGAGAATTTCGATGGAACTCACCACAGGCATAGCAAACTCCATAACCGCCATAGTAAACGCCCTCGTCTCCAGACACAGAGGAGTCTGTGAGAAGTAGAGGCTCATGCGGGGAGTCGCTGTCACTCGAAAGCTCAATGGGGACTGGTGGTGACAACCTCCTGCTCCTGGTAGCTCTACTGGTACTGGCTGCTGTACTGGTACTGGTTGCTCTACTGGTACTGGCTGCTGTACTGGTACTGGCTGCTCTACTGGTACTGGCTGCTGTACTGGTACCCCGACTTCCTTGCCCCCGCCTGGAGACGTCACAATAAGGACGGTCAGATACAGGTAAGTTACATGCTGTTACAGAAAACATGGAGGCGCTGGGCCTACTTGTTGCACAAGTAAAATCGCCTCTAAAGTATCGCATTTCATGCATCACAATTGCAGTCTCTTCAATAGAGGAAATGAGCATCTGAAAATAAAATTATAAAATTTTCACATGCTATGCACGGTACTGAAGATTTTTTTCAAGGACGTCATTTAAACCGCAACTTAGAAACTAAAGTAAAATAGCTGCTGAGAAAGTGAGGTTATGAGGCTACAGAAGAGGTCATGGATACATGTACAGGCGATGTCACAACGATGATACTGAAATACACCAAATGTCGCACTACTGCAATAGAGCTGCTCAGGCCCAATACAGCTGCTCAGGCCCAATACAGCTGCTCAGGCCCAATACAGCTGCTGAGGCCCAATACAGCTGCTGAGGCCCAATACAGCTGCTGAAGCCCAATACAGCTGCTCAGGCCAATACAGCTGCTCAGGCCCAATACAGCTGCTGAGGCTCAATACAGCTGCTGAGGTACAATACAGCTGCTGAGGCCCAATACACTGCTGAGGTACAATGGATTATCTTGTAAGCTTGAAACTTCCTTGTATCTTGCAGGATAAAGAAAATAATTGAGCAAAATTTTTTATTTCATCTCCCTCATAGTATGATGAGCGATGGACACCTTGTGAACCAACCAAGTACACAAGCAATGTTAATAAAAACTCGCGTAAAATGTTAACTAAAGTTGGGAACAATGAACATTAAAATCATGAAGGATTTTGAGCACATTAATCGATTGAAAATGATAGAAAAGTTACCGCTCTTAAACTAGAGCTTTGTCTTCTCTTCCACTAAATTAAGGCGATCATCACAGTGGAACTTTGCAAAAATTTAGTTCAAGTGGTACCATACAAACTTATTTTAAGTAGTAATATAGAGACTTAGTTCAAGCAGTCCCACAGACTTAATTCCAGAGTACCATACAAACTTAGTTCAAGTGGTGCCACTAAGACCACATTACAACATCACGATTAGCATAACTCACTCCAGTCGGCAACACGAGGTAGTGCAAGAATTTTCCAAAGGTGTCAATGTAGAAGCGCAAAGAAACAACAAACACGAAGACACTCGAGCAAAATATTGTTTTGGCGGCATATTGAGTTCTCTTTACATCAGGAGCAGAAAATAAAAGAAAATACCGGACAATTCAACTTATAAGATTCTTACACTTTGCATAAATTCACTCTCAGTGGTTCAAGATTTCACTGGGATGACAAAGTACTCAATATATATTTTCAGGGGGCAGACACCACCAGAAAATCTGTCAATAATCTACACATTCAAGTCATAAAGGTACGTTGCACGACAAGTGCCATCAGCGCTCCTGGTTTCCGCGTAGTGCAGAGATACAAGAGACAAGGGAGAGAGTCAGACACAGTTCAGTTGTCACAGGTTGCTGTTCATACCTGGTCTACCTTTTTCTGTTGCTGCGGACACCACTCTCTGCTCTGCCATGTCTCAGTCCTGGATGTTCTTTGACAAGTACTCGGACCTAACAGTACACAACCGCACTATAATTGTACAAAAGTTTCGGTCTCGTTCAGAGATAAACTGCCTTCTTTAGCTCGTTTAGCGTCACAAAAGACTATCAAAATAATGAGCATAGAATATTATATATACAAGGACGCGTTCTACAAATTAATTTTGGAGACGATATAAAATTTACCTCGTGGAAGCAAAAGGAACCACACAAGGACAACAATTTGAAACATCTAACAAATTGTTAACTCACACGTATGTAAGCGAGCTCCTTTGTCAAATACTAGGGGTATTTTAAAAATATAGTAGAGCATGGTATGCTAGTCTTGATTATCGATATGCAACTACAAATCTTTCACACTATTCAAAAATGACGTGATACATTTTCTTACCAAGATATCTCAAAAGGTAGAGTAATACATTAGTAAAAATTCTTATTTTTCTACCGATGATTCTTTTCTATGATAATTAAACCTATTATACAAACACCTAGCGTATGACGTCACCATCAGATACAGGTACTTAGTGTTTGACGTCACCATCAGATACAGGTACTTAGTGTATTACGTCACTACCAATAACTGGATCCAACTATTTATTCAACATGTGTATCTGCGTTCTTTATTCTAATTTTATTCTACTTTTGAACATGCGTTCCATGACCGTGCTGCCCGTTACTGAGCGTCACAGCGTAAAAAAGACTGAAAATAAAAGTCAAACCATTTTCCTGGTCAAGGCTAAATATACCTCAAGAAATATAAACAAACATACTAAAGTTTAACCAATAATGTCTTAGTTTCTGTTGCACGAGTTAATGAGAAATATGATCATTGAACTACTTTTCCTTTAAAGAAAATTATACTTCCACTTACAACAAACCTCTCTAAAATAAAAGAAGCAGCATCTAGTTAGCAAAATAAGGTTGCAAGCTCAGCACTGATCTAAGTAGTCCGTGCAGCAGTAGCAGCAGCTGAAGTGTTCAGTGGTGGCGACGCACAAGCAGCAGACTGTGCAGCAGCTGCTGCTGTACACGCAACACTTCCCCGTACGGCGTGTCGAGTGTGGGTTGTGCCATGTGCAACACTTGCAGCTCTCGGGACTGTGCTCTAGACAGTGGATCTGACGCAACCAGTTGCAGGTCTCTGCGGCTGTGGAGAAACTGTACACCCTCTCCTGCCATGCCGCCCTCTGCTGTAGTGCGGTGGTGCACTCGCTGCACAGCAGTCGTAGGAGGGGCGTGCTGCTCAGGTCGTGACGAAGGGAACAACACAACCGAGTCTTGGTGTCCGTGCTGCTGGCGCTGATGTCGGCCACTGCAAAGATGGCGTCCGTCAGACACGGAGAACAAATGAGACACAGAGCAATATTGCCGGTCAGATTGCTCTGTAGAACGTTCAAGTCACCCTTCAAAACTCCGTCACAACTCACAGTTCTCGTGAACTCAGCCTGCATACAGGCGTCCATCACTGCAGTACAGTGAGTTACTCCACTTCACCAAGATCCTTTATTTTGATTTCCTTTACGTTATAAATTTCAATATTCTGTTTCCTTCTCAAGAGTAAATCGAGCTACAGTGAGAAAGAGAGCAACTAACGTTCAATAATTAACTAGCATATAAGAAATTTACAGAAAAAAATTACCATGCACAACGTCATATAATTTTAAAATATATAAGTAACTGAACTAACAAATTGACAGAAGTCTAGGTAAACTTTATGCCTGGCAAAGGAAGTCCGGATTCTTGATGATTGTCATCAACAGCGCGCGCAGCTGCAGTCAGTCTAGGCTCAGGTGAACATCAGTACAGCCTTCAGGCATTTGCAGTCAAGTCAATCAAGCGCTCACGTCATCATTATTATGCTCACTAGTATTGGATAAAGGGAAATGACACTGTGACTGCGTCACAACCAACCGTAACTGAGTAAAGATTGATTCAAGAAGGGGTTCTATACGTAAATTATTTTCAAGCGTACGCATGAACATCGAGGTGAGCGTTATGAAGTCACAACTCTACTCACTCATCTAACGTCACTTGAAAGAGAAAAATTTGTCACTGCAAAAAAATTAGACGATTTCCAAAAATATTTCATAATTTTGGTTTTAACTATCAACTTTCTGATATTTTAATGACTACAATTATTCGATATTTGATATTTTTGGAAAACACTAATTTTTTTGATACATTTAGTTGGTTGTTAGCAAGCGATATTTTCCCACCATTCTAAATAATGGTGAGGTAAGTTTAAATGTTGCAAAAGTTTGAAGTAAAGATGACACTAACACAGGACTCTGATGTCTTGCATTTAAATAAAGATATTGACATCCACCACGACGTATTTACCCATATTATGAGGCGCAATTCCAATATACTAAACAAACATGGTGTGTTAATTTAGAAAGTCACGTCGCAATGCAGTGAACAGCACTGCAGACACCAGTGAGGGGCACTGCAGACACTAGTGAGGGTCACTGCAGACACTAGTGAGGGTCACTGCAGACACTA
>VCRD01003382.1:0-12977 GCA_006783055.1 Trinorchestia longiramus | reverse complement strand
GTGAGGGGCACTGCAGACACTAGTGAAGGGCACTGCAGACACTAGTGAGGGGCACTCTTGCTGATTACCTACCCCCTCTGTCATCTCGGGTAACAAGCTGGACTTGCTATTGTTCTATGATGTAGCTGTTCAGTGATGCAACTGTTCCATGTGGCAACTGTTCCATATTGCAATTGTTCCATGTTGCAATTGTTTCATGACGCAACGGTTCCATAACGCCACTGTTTTATGATGCCATTGTTCCTCGATACAATCATTCTATTATGCCATTCTTCCAAGATGCAACTGTTCCACATTACCATGACGAGTAGAGGAAGACCTTCGCCGCACAGTTGATTTTCTGAGAGCCGTCAGATCATTGCTATTGAGGTCCAGCGTCAGTGCACACAGGGGAAATGACAATATTCATCAAGTGTTTAGGAAGTGCTTGACGCCTCGGCAGCACTAACTGCAAGTATTACACGTGAGGTGACCAAGAAGACACGCTTCCACCTAGCCTGCAGAGCGAGGTGCTGCCTCCAGCAGCTGTGTCGCAACCGAGCAAGCGTCCAACGACCTCCACATACACGCTGCAGCAGCCACACACATGCTGCAGCAGCCACACACACGCTGCAGCAGCAGCCACACACACGCTGCAGCAGCAGCCACACACACGCTGCAGCAGCAGCCACACACACGCTGCAGCAGCAGCCATACACACGCTGCAGCAGCAGCCACACACACGCTGCAGCAGCAGCCATACACACGCTGCAGCAGCAGCCACACACACGCTGCAGCAGCAGCCACACACACGCTGCAGCAGTCACACACATGCTGCAGCAGCCACACACACGCTGCAGCAGCAGTCACATACACGCTATGTTGCTGCACCACTAACGCACATCAACACACGTTTCAACTCTAGCAAATACAAGCGCTTTAGTGTTCAGGCAATGTAACTAGTCGCTTATGAAAGCAGTTGTACACGAGAAGAGGCCTGCCAGTTCTCTCACTTTCTAGGCTTTGTAGCCAAGAGAAAACAACATGAGAATTTTTGTGCTCGTATGAAGAATTGCTGGGTCAGAAAGAAGCAGATTGGCTGGGTCAGAGAGAGGCACAGTAAACCATTGCCACACTTTCAGTCTAAACAACAATTTCACACACTATCTAATATCCTTTGAAGGCAGTCACAACAATAATGACAGTTGCATCGACTCTTCTACACACACACACACACAGAGAAAGAGGAGCTCTCATACTGCCTGATGGCTAGTAAAGCATTATGCAAGAGTAGTGCACAGTGGCAGCGCACCATACAGGAGCCATGCACTATGCAGGAGTAGAGCCCCATTACTCACCCCCGCCGCCTCCGCCCCCTTGTGTTGCGTGCTGCCTCCCGCGCCTGCCGGGCTGTCTCCTCGGCCACCGCCGCCTGGACGATCTCTCCTGCAATGCAAGACTCGTCAGGACGCACTTGTGTTCAGCAGTAGGAGTAAATTCTCATTCCTCACTAGTGAAGTTAGTGAGATGTTCCTTCAATTGAGATGCCCTGGGCTCCGTCTTGCCTGCGACCACAACACACTCGGCAGGACAACTTGGTTTGGCACATAGGCTAACATCATGTAACAAAAGAAATGAACTAGGCCGAACTGCTCGATAATCTGAACCCGCAATGAACTGAAGACGGCTCCCATTCATCTGTGGAAGGCTGCTCATAGATTATGATTTTTTACAATGCAATGAAAACCAAGTATAACAACGCGCACCCGACGACTAATTCAGAAACGGTAAATGTTACGAAATATTCATTCGAAAGAAATCTCTATTAACGAAGTATCTATTCAATTATACCTGATTAAAGCATGATTACAAGCCCACTTCATGAGGCATGACGGGGTCAAGACAGTGATGGTAACGTGAGGACACACAAGAGCAGCCTTCACTGCAAGTCATGCAAGCGACAAGCAGATGAGAAGATAATGGTTACTTCGTGTCATCGTTCTGCAACACGGTCATGTGAGGGACGGGTGGCAACCTCGAAAATTTACCATTTTGATGCGCATGATGAATGCCAGAAATAAGATTAACTGCTCACCTGTGTAAAAAAACTTCATTTACATCTTACAAACCTAATAAATGCACTACTGAGCACCGGGACACCTCATCACAGCCTTCCTCAGGTAGAATAAGCTGAATAATTACACAAAAAATTAATGCACTAACCTTCTCTTTCTTTTATGGTTTTTTCTCTATTTTTCCGCATGTCTTCTGACAGGGAGAGGACAATCTTGTCGATGAAATTATCAATAGCCAGAGAGCGCGTCTCCGATGTGATCACAGCGCGGCATGAAGGACAGTCGCGCTTCTTTTTCTTCCAACAGCCAATGCAGTACTCGCAGAACGTGTGCGTGCAGTTCAACAAGACAGCCTGTGAAAATTTACATACTTGAACAAATTCATTGTAGCCATAGTTCCTAACAAGAAACTCTTGATCTACTTCACTAAAAAAAAATTACTATTGAAACAAAATAAAGTTCAAACTTGTTACAGATTATGAATAATCTGCGGTTAGTCTGCAAGGATAAGCAAAGGTTCTTCAAATTTCTTTATATGCCTTGCAGGAGATTGATTTCATTTGACGGAAGCAGTGCTCACATCTCGCAGAAATCACAAAGAGATTGCGGTTAGATAGTATTATCTGCATTACAGTAATCGTAAAACTACAGATCACATGATGGAAATATCCAAAATGCGGTTTCATTCTCAATGAAATAACTATGCTATACACCTTGATGAAGAGCTCATGCTACACACCTTGATGAAGAGTTCATGTTACACACCTTGATGAAGAGCTTATGCTACACACCTTGATGAAGAGCTCATGCTACACACCTTGATGAAGAGTTCATGTTACACACCTTGATGAAGAGCTTATGCTACACACCTTGATGAAGAGCTTATGCTACACACCTTAATGAAGAGCTTATGCTACACACCTTGATGAAGAGCTAATGCTACACACCTTGATGAAGAGCTCGTTGCTACACACCTTGATGAAGAGCTAATGCTACACACCTTGATGAAGAGCTAATGCTACACACCTTGATGAAGAGCTCATGCTACACACCTTGATGAAGAGCTCGTTGCAGATGGGACACTGCATCTCAGAGTCCATGACTTCCTCCACAGAATCAAAGACCGCCTTCTTCGCCTCAGCGGCGATGGCGAACTCCATCATCTCCATTTCATGCTGCAAGCCGGCCTTCTCCTTCTCCATCTGCTCCAACGCCGTCTGCAAGCTGCTCACCTGTCACATGAGTAATGTATGAGCATTAGGGGTCAATTCGCAGTATTTTTGGAAGTCACTTAGCAGACTTTTTGAAGACAAGTTAGTTTAGAATTTACAACAGGAGACTTATTCGTATATGCTGAGAGTTAGCATTTACTGTAGAAAAAATTAATAAGATTTGCATCACAGAAAACATTAGCATCTGTAGTAGCTAACTATACCTCCGTATGAGCAAAGGCTCATGCACCACAGCCTCACCACAGCCACTCCTACGACTAATCAACAGAGTATCATGTGTTCGTTGCCGGATGTTAGCACACTACAGCACAAAGTTATCATTAAAAGAGCATTTTTTATTGTATTTAAATTTAATAAGAAATAACTCATTCAATGAAATGACCTGCTGGCCGTCCTGCTGTGCCCTCTCCAGTGCCTGCTGCAGCCTCTCCTTCTCTGTCTCTAGGTCCTGCAGTCGCTGCTCCGCCTCTGTCTGCCCAAAAACACTCGCATTATTTACCTTGTCTTCAACTAGAACACTCGCATTATTTACCTTGTCTTCAACAAAAACACTCGCATGAATTGAGCCAGTTTACTTGATATTGTAAAAATGAGCTAAATCATGTGTTCCCTATAATAAACAGCATGATAAATTTAACAAAAATTAAATTAAATTTAAAACTCCAACACCGATTGAAACGTACAGAAACACGTACCACCCATTCATTCCATAAACTATGAACTCATTGGGTTATTCAAGGCTAGCATCATCCTAAAGGTGTGTCATGATTCACAGCTCGCCTTGTGATAATCACATTCTCATCATGGTCAAGACGATGACTATGAGCCAAAGCAGCAGTTCAGTTGAGTAGAAACGCGTGGTGCTGTAACGAAGCTTCTGGTGTCCCTTGTGCCACCCATGCAGCGCCCAGCCCCACCAAGCAGCCAAGTGTCCCAACGCTCAACTTCCCCAGTGCTCAAGTGTCCCAGCGTCCAAGTGTCCTAGCGCACAAGTGTCCTAGCCCCTAATTGACCCAGCTCTTGAGTACCAATTGTCTCAACGTGCAAGCTGAAAACTAACTCACTTTCACAAACCATCTACCTCCCATGCACCATTCCCCAGACATAAGCCGAACACAGACTACGACGTGTCTTCGTCTCATACATGTCGCATCTTGCCTCGTTATGCTACCAGGCTACAATACACTAACCTTCTTCTCAAGTTCTTTTGACATATTAGTGGCGAGGTGTTCTTGGTGCTGCAGTCTGGATTGGACCTGCTGCAGCTGCTCCTGCAGCTGTTTCTCTGCCTCCTGCACTTTTTCAGTAACCTGCTCCTGTAACCTCAACCGTTCCCGCTGTAGTGCCTCCTGCAGAGTCTCTTTCTCTTGCTGCAGCTGCTGGCAGATTTTCTCCTGTAATAGCACCAACAGAATAATACTTCCTTCATCATTATATAATGAAGCATAAAAACGCTTCTTTCATCACTACAAAATGAGGCATAATTCCACCTAACGTTCTTGACTGGCAACATCATCACGAGGGTTGAGCAAAATCTCCGAACTAGGAAGCCATTTAGCATAAATAAATCGCTAGGGTAAGAGTCCATCATTACTGAGAAATTTTGAATATGCCATCTATAAAAAATAACGCACTTTATGCAAAACTCTTTAGAAGTGTATAAAATAAAAAACAACAACCAAAAATAAACTAAAACTAAGACTACTACAACCACGTAATATCTACCTACGTAGATAGGATCGTAACTGTTTTTCATTTTTAAAATATTGAAACTCTAAAAACATAATTGTCGGATATTACAATTACAAATTGACTACAATCTGGGAACCATGGATCATCACAGCTGTCTGTATGAATCATGTATCATCACAACTAAGTCTCTTTATGAACGATGGGTCATCACAACTAAGTCTCTTTATGAACGATGGGTCATCACAACTAAGTCACTGTATGAACGATGGGTCATCACAACTAAGTCACTGTATGAACGATGGGTCATCACAACTAAGTCACTGTATGAACGATGGGTCATCACAACTAAGTCACTGTATGAACGATGGGTCATCACAACTAAGTCACTGTATGAACGATGGGTCATCACAACTAAGTCACTCGAGCTCAGAGATCTCGTGTTGTCGTAAGTGTACACTTGATCTCGTGCTGCGGTACGGAGCTATAACCAGCATCAGCACCACTCATCAGTGATGCCAATATTGAATTAAAAGCACACGAAAGTGGTGATGTTTGCTGCTGCTACTGCCTCGTGAGACACTGAGGGCTTCGCACCTGCTGTACCCTGAGCTCCTCCTTCCTGGTCCTCTCCTGCTGCATCTGCTCCTCCAGCTCCGTCCTGTCTGACCTCAGCTTTTCCTTCAGCTCCTCGACCTGCACACATACGCGCCCTAAGTTAGTCATGCAACTACCACAACCATTACTATCATCATCCTCACAACTATTACTATCACCATTACAACCATTATCACCATCACAATAAACACAGCCAATACCACCACAACTATCACCACCACGAACAACCCTACCACCTGCTACCAGCAAACTCACAGCTTATCATATTTTTAAATATGAGTCGCCTCCCTTACCGACACTGAATGACCAGAAAAGTTAAACTTGAGAACCTTAGAAAAGAGAAATGAGACTTCTAGCCTATATCTTAAGGGTTCATCCGTGGTCGGAAGGCGTGTTGACACCCGCAAGCATATGGAGATGCCGCTTCAACGCTTGGCCAGGAGACTCACAAAACACAAATTTAGCACGACGTGCTCAGGGCTGAGAGCACGAGTCAGTGTTAGCAGTCATCAAGTCTCAGAGAACCTCACAGAGACAGGCAGCTGTCATCGCCATGTCTCATAGACGCAAATATTCATTGACAACGCATGGCCAAATGCTCATTCATAAATTACTATCAACTACATAAATTATCAATAATTGCAAACCGCTGACATGAAGAGACACATTAGCATGCATCAAACAAACGACCTACGAGTACTAGTATGTGTAAATACATGAACAAAAGATATGCACCGAGAAACTAAAACAAAAACTGTAAAACTTAAAATATATAAATCGAAATACTAAATGAATTCAAAAAGACGACTATCGTCCAAACACTTTCATTCACTTCATTCAATCCAATCTCTAAAATCAAATTCAGCATCTCTTATCATATGTAAACCAAATAGTTCTACGATTCTACTACTATGCTGAAAATATATGTATGATATATACCCAGGAAATCTGTGAAAATTGAATGACTCTATTGTGTGAAACCTCAGTATTTTTGTGAAAACGTCATATTCGTTACTTTTATGCAAATAGAAACAGAATAGTTTTCTATCGACCAAATAATATTTCCACTTCAATCTTTAACATCAAATTCAGTATCTCTTGTCACTAACTGCGAGTAGACCGAGATTAGTAGATTGGCTAACACGAGGATGTAACACCCCACAGCACGCAGGATCTACCTTGTCGTGCAGCTGCTGTGCAAGTTGCTGCTGTGCCTGCTGTACTTCTTGCTGCTGCTGTTCGTCCAACAACTGTTGCTGCAGCTGTAACTGTTCTTCCTCATACCTGAAACAAGCGCCACAAAATTTGTATTTGATAGACCCTGAACATGTAGTACGTCACTGATGGGGCATGACACAATGTAACACGTCACTGATGGGGCATGACACAATGTAACACGTCACTGATGGAGAGGCATGACACAATGTAGCCCATCACTCATGGAGGCATGACACAATGAACACGTCACTGATGGGGAGGCATGACACAATGTAGCACGTTCCTGATGGGAGCTTGACAATGTAAAAAACTCAGACAAATTAAAGCTCCAAAATACCAATTACAAGTCATTCCAAGAAGGGATTGCATTATGCTTACTCACTTTAGAAAATTTTTCATCAATGTAAATTCTCTGGGATCACTAGTAGAAGAAGTAACTGAATTGTGCATGAAAATGCCTTTTGAAGTAGCATTCAATACATCAGCAACTCATAAATCTTGTAAAAACTCTTCTAAACAAGAATTAAATTCCAATCACTTTTTCTGCAGGTGAAGTTTCTGTTGTTGTAGAGCTTCAGTCAAACTCTGTTTGTCTCTGAGAAGTTGATCGTAAGCGGCACGACTGTGCTGCAGACGCTTCTCGACTTGGTCGTGTGCCTCCACCAGGCTCTGGCTCGCAGGCACTGTGCTGCTGCTGGCAGACGAGCCCTGGTCACCAGACTCCAATCCATTTCTGGTACACAATGGAAATACAGCAAAGTAAACTGACAGGTAATTGACTTGGAGAACTATAGCTGAAACAAACCAAAACTTGGTTGAGCAACCACAATCACACAGTAATTTTAGATTATTTGCTGGTTATATTGCAACTTCGATTTCAGAGTAACGGCAATTACGCAATACAATCGTTTAAAAAATAATCACTGGTATAACAATTGATGTGTTTAAATACAGGTCCAACATAAGGCATGAGCATCTGTGGAAGTTGGTATCAATATATCTTCATCATACTCCTGGTGCTGTACAACCCATATTTCCAACTTAAATGTTACACAAGGAAATGCAATTAGACAACTTAAAACTAAAATTATACAATAACATTCATTAGTTTATACTATAGTACACAATATTGGGTAAGCTAGTCTCTTTCCAAGCATGCTAATAAACTAAAATCATTTATTATCAAAAGTAGGACGGCATGGTTTATTCAACTTATAGTACATGTAGAAGTGCATATAGTAGGCAGTAGGCCTTATACTGCAGCTTCATGTGCAGGTCTCACAAAAATGAGTCAATAAATTAGTGTGCGGACTTTCATCGTAAATTCGTAACACTTACAGAAGAGAACATATGTAGCACCTATTAGGAAGAAAACTAAAGATTCCCAAGCTCCAAATATCTCTTCCTACGGTAGATGGGTTCATAACAAAATACTGATTATATGTATGCACATACCTGAATATGTCCTATTCCCTGACAGTAAGAAACAATAATTTGTCCCCCAGGAGTTGACACACTCAATCTCTAGCTATAAATTTAGCAATAACAGATGCTCTGCGTCAGATAAAATGAAGTTATCAAAGGTAAAAATTCCAAAATTTAAAAAGAAGCTACAAAGTGTAGCAAAAATAAGTAGTAATTCTCACCTTGAATCATTTGTAGCAAAGTTTTCCCCCTTGCTGCCACTGAAGTGCTTGCATGCAAACTTGTAGAGGTAGAGGTTACCAGGAGAGAACTGGATGCAGCTGTTTAGAGGCAAGGGATGCGGTTTTTGAGGAGGCAGCTCCTGTCCATCCAGCAGCATGCCAGAGCTACTCTGCACACCAGTCAAACAAGTTATGTTGTGTCCACAGCTTCAAGCACTCGAGTTCAGCACTTCACAAGGTTATTGTTGTAGTAACAGTTGACAATATTCCCTGACCTTCTCCCACTCAGAACACTGCAGGTCTAAAGAAAGCACACAGTTCTACTACATGAACACCCTTTTTAGAATTATCAACCATGCTAATTTTAATTAATGTGTTTATTTAGGTATTTACATACTAAGATATTTCAAAATCAAATACTACACATTTCATACATCAACTTTTATGGAATTTTTTTTTCCATTTTTTCTTACTTCCTTTCTTTCTGTATTATTATACAATTGTAGTGATGTAGTATACAAAAACTGCAAACCATAAAAATAAATAATTTTTGCTCAACCTGCATGGCAGCAGATGTGATAGTTCTGAAGTGTAAAAATCCTAACCTCAGTGCACACAGAAGTTGACATGAGAATAAGACTCCTGATTATTGTGTGTGGTACAGTAATGCAGGAACAAAAAGTGAAGGAAGCTTTACCATGTGCAAAGAGGTGTGGAGAAAGTCAAGTGACAGTGGAGAAATGAGAAATTTGATGAAGGTGAGACTTTGCTAATATTGTCTGACAAAACAAACAAAAAGTTATATAGTAGTTTAAAAAAAATTGAGACTGAGCACATAACTTCTGATTGGAATAAGTAAATATCACTGTCAGTAGTGAAAGGAAAGAATGCTACAGATAGACAAAGATATCAAAACTAGAGTGAAAGGTACCATGGCAACAGAAATATGGCTATGGAGAATACAAGAGTTTGAGTTATGGATTCAAGACTAGTGAATATGAGTTGAGCCAGAGATTGTAAACCTAGTGAATGCAAGTTGGCCTTCAATTCATGGAAGCAGCTATCTCCCCAGCACAATTACACTCAGAAGTGAGATTCTCTTATACAACTGTGTTGTGAATATGATAGTAACACCAGTTGGTTTAATGGAACTGCATTCTTAAGCAAATGATCAACATAATACTGTAACAATTAATGCAGCACCTCAGCTTACCTGTAGTTAAAATTATCAATATATCATAGCTTTGCAGGTACGAGATAACAAAGAACAGTACACAAATATGGATTGTACAAGATGTGCTTGCAATGATACCACCAACAACAAACAAGTGATAACACCAACAACAAGCATGCAATTACAGCTGTACACAAGACCTAGCAACTTTATGCTAGAAGTGCATTAAACACAACTACAGCTGTACAACATCAAAGCCATTGAAAAAAGTTTCTTTTCTTACCAGATTTGTCACAGACCAGGAATCAGCAGAGGTTCTTTTGAAGACTGCATGGTGCCTGGAGATGATGACGTCTGGTAGTACGTAGGAATTGTCAATACTTCTCCCAACAGTTACCTTGAAAATTAAAAATAATCTAATGCTTTCTATGAATATGTATATAAGGAAGGACATGGCTAATTATATAATTATTAAGTAATGAGAACTGAACAATAAAATAATAACACTAGCAGTATCTCAAGTTTACTACTTGCTCATTTTTATCAAGTCCAACTGAACATCACTGTAATTACTATTTTCATCCTCCTACTTAGGATATGACTTCTTTCTTACAATCCAGGCTTTATTTCAAAAAAGTTAATTTGAGTAGCATGAAGGTTTTGTGTTAAGCTTGGCCCAAGCTCTAGCAGTTGTATATATAGTATGATTTATTTTCACAAACCAAAACATGAATATGATAAAGAAAGAAAGAAAATTGGAACAAAGATTTACATCCTTGTTTATCTTGCATGAAAAACTTCATACACAGCAGATGAAGGATGGAATGACAAGTATTAAATCCTTTACAACTACATATGTAAACTGAAAGAAACTCTAAGATAGATGGCACTGATAATGCAGTGAGTAGGAAAAGACACTTCTAATCACTGCAAGTTTCCAAAGTTGAACAAATGATGCCACACACACCACCTCACCCTGCCTTATTAAGATATGGAGTTCTTGGTAATACTTTTACAACTATATTTATTCTGAGGAGAATAAAATTCCCAGACTCCAAGTCATGCTTAAGAACAAGACATATTACACACCTCTTAGGGAAGGCAAGTCTGTAACATTTCTGTTACCTGTAATTTCAAAACTGAATGGACAAGTTTAGCTTCAAAATTAGAGTAACATACCTCTGCACCCTTGAAGGGGATGATAGAACACTTCTTATTTGAAGAAGTGGGCACTCTGCTGAGGTAGTAGTAAGACCTTTTCTGAGGGACATTATTCTCCATTCTTCATATGTTAAGCAAGTAGCCTTATAATGACAGTCATGCAAATCTGGAAAACATAATTAAATTTGATTCAATCCTTTAATGGTAGACAAATGCTCAAAATGAGTAAGCTGAAAGCTTACAAGTCAAGTTAAACAATTCAATAATATGGGTGGATACACTAGCAGTTGTTTTTAGACATTTAATGAATTTTTGTTTAGAATTAACCAAACTCATTCATCAAGCAGCAATGAAAGGCATTGATAAAGTACTTGTAAGAGTTCAATAGTTAGGATGTACACATACTATAACTATGACCTATCAATACTTTACTTTAGACACATGCACATACAAAGCCTCAACACTATTGCAATGGCAGTGAAAATTTTGATGTCAAATATTATATACCAGCTAATTGATCTATAAATAAATGTCTTCCAATCAATTAACAGTACATTAAAATAAATAGAAAACTCATCCACCTTAATTATTACCTAACACAGATTGTTTCCTTCTAAAAAAGTCAAGTAATAATATTATATGAGTTACTTACCATGATAACTCAATAACCAAAACTAGTAATCAAGAATGTAAGTTTGTTTTCAACTTTCTGTCAATTAATCCTTTTCTATTGAAACTGTATATGAGTTTCCCCCAAGAATTTCAGGCATTTTACAAACAATTAATTATACCTCACACTTGGAGCATAAATTAAAGTTACAGCCTTGAACCTACTTGGGTTAAGTTCTACTGCATGCTTTAACTGGATAAGTTTTAATTATTTAACATATTGAGTGAATACTTTTTTATATATTTCTGGATATATTGAATTTAGTTCATTTTCCATTAATTAAGAACTCAACAAAAATAGACAAAATATTATTTTTTTATTTCTAAATCAGGCCCATATGCCAGCCTGGCATGTAAGGCAGCAATGAAGTTTAGCTACTCCTTAGATTTAGATTTAGGGCAGCGTTTGGCTGGGGCCTTGGTAACGGCCTCCAATTTCCTTCAACACACACACACACACAATGCTCTGCTGGTAGTCAAATTTAAAGAAACTGACCAAGAAATACTTCATCTCATTCACAACAGTCATATTACATTCCTCATCCAGCCCCACAAGATATTCCATACCAGAGTCCCCTTCAACACAACTTGCATTCCACTGGTTCTCTCCATACTTCTCATGAACCACATCCATGAGGCTCTCTCACTCATGTCATATTTACTACATTCTAAGACTAGATGTTCAACTGTTTCCTCTACTTCTTTGTTACACTAAAGACTACATCTCAACTTGAACAACTGTTCCACTTAAATTTCTAAATTTTAGAAGCATTCTACCAAGAATATCAACCAGATTTTTGAATACATGTTTTCAAACTCATTAATATTATGATATTTCATAAGGACACATTGATGTACAGAAGGTAGTTTGTTCTGAGATGTTCTCCTTCTTTTAATGCATTTCAATATTGTGAGGCATAACTTCAACAAGAATGTAGAAGTTCCTAGTGCAAGCATGAAATAAAAGACATTGACACTGATCAGTCAGTAACTTGGACTAGCATGTGACTACTTGAGAAGCATGCAGGTCAGTTTATGACAAGTTGGATCTCTCAGTCATACCATCAAGGGGTTGATTTTGTATGAAATGACCCTGGATGAGCTATAAGGAATTGTCATAAATGAGCCTGGCACACAGGCAAAAAAACTCTAGGATAGCCACCTGTTTTATGAATAAATTTTAGAGAATTAAAAGCTGTAACAAGGGTTTTGACTGCACTCGGTCTTTACTTTTAGTTTCTTGCAAAAAGAACAGATCCCCAGTCAGTACTTAACTCTTGGATAACACATCAAACTTTGTAATTCGCAATAAAAAAACACTGAATACTATTTTTGCATTAAAATACTTTACACAAAGCCACGGCTCCTTCAATTCACCGAAATAAATATCTCAAAGAAACGCTATATATGCTTCCAGGACTGACGCCTCGCGTTCATCTTCTTCTTCTTCTTCTTGTTTCACTTTTATTGGAGCTTCGGAGTTGGGTCCATGCAGCTCCACGCCTTCAGGGATGTT
>VCRD01003381.1:31813-55503 GCA_006783055.1 Trinorchestia longiramus | reverse complement strand
TCGGACCGTTGTTCTGGGCCTCACTACTCGGACCGTTGTCCTGGGCCTCACTACTCGGACCGTTGTTCTGGGCCTCACTACTCGGACCGTTGTCCTGGGCCTCACTCAGTCTTCTGGTCTAAGGAAATAAGAACTCTAGACATCTCCGATACCAAACTGATGAACTATGAAGCGTGGTACATTTTATCATAGAAACTGAGACCTGCTCTCGTCATCTTCTGAATTAGACTTCATTGAAGTGATACATGAGGAAATACTGATTAGATGTCACACAAGTTATACGTCCTACGTGACCGTGTAGTCACAACCTGAGATGTGTGAGTGGAGTGTTTTTAAGCATTATGATTGATCTGACTTGGAGCTTACAACCAGAACTGTTCGGCTTGTGGTCAATGATTTGAACAGAAAAAAGTTCATGCGCTGAACCTATCGGAAATCTAAGGCAACGGTAAAATAAAAGTTAGAGATACTTTACTGAAAAACGGAGGTCATTAATTGGCAGAATCAGATGGGAGAAATTTTACACATCCTGCTTTATACCGATATTTGTAAATGAGAGGAACCGCTTAATTCAGACTCGAATATACAACAGCCCTCGGGTTCCATGACGGCTGTTCATCACGGAGGTTTGCTGTACTTCGCTTTCATAACTCTAGTTTCCAGGCAAATTTTTCGAGGGAGTAAATTTTGGTGCTATGGGGGATGTAACTCCGCATCCAAAACTTATCCCATCACGAAGGCGATAACCTTAACGTTTACTCTAGTTAAAAAACAGGAAATTATCTAGCTAATTTTCACGCTGTTAACCATACATAAATAGAATTTTAGTTTTGCAAGTGATTCAAGTATCATATGGTACTAGATCTCATGTCTCTATTGAAAATTCTGCCATTGTTCAGCAACAAATCAGAGTGCAGAAGAGATACATTAAGGTAAAAGTACAACAATAATGCTTCTAGTAATAGCTGCACTTTATTAGTTTGAACTGGATTATTTTACCGTGCAAGATTGTCTTGAGTTTACTGACCTCCAACACTGTTGCTTTGTGGGAGAAATGTGTTAATTTTGGTTTGTATTCATTCTTTTTGGTTTTGAAGCAAGATGCTTAGTCTGAACGTAGCGTGCGTGTTTGGCAAAGCTGCTTTGAGTGCACTACGAGCTAACTGCTTTCAGCACTTCGCTTTACTGCTTACGCCATCATCTGCTACGTGTTTTAGTCGCCTTTACATGTTCATCGTGATCATATGGAATTTGTTTTACGGTGTACTTGATGGTTATTTGATGACCTTAGGTAATTGCATGTCGATATCGGTGCTTGAGAGGTTTCTTCTTCGGAAAGGAGATGAAAGTTTGTGTTAACTGTGCTTCTCTGTGACTCGTGAAAACGCTAGCAAGTCGCTTCTAAGATATTTCATTCTTTGAGAAAACCACCTATTTATCAACGGCACTTATGAGCAGGCAAGAAAAAATTTATTACGTGGAGTTCAAAAAATACTCGAAACGATTTACTTCTTATCCCAATGGTAGTGTCAAGAAGTATCGTAAGTGAAATATCGTAGAAAAGAGGCATTACTTCATAAGTTACAAAATTTATTGGAAATGTGTTTTGTTTTTTGTTAAATTTTTGACTTTCTGATGCTCTTCGTTTATTCAGCAGAAGTCGATAAAAAGTCAACTGCATTAATTTATCGCAAAATGATATTGCACTGTCTCTACGCTTCTAATTAGACACTTACAGGCATGTGTCACGAATGAGAGAGCAGTTGATTTGTTCACTGTATTATTACAACAGATGACGGTTAGGTGATGGTTACAAGAGCAAAAGCTGGCTGCTTCTAACAACTGAGAGCGTTCTGAGTTGGGTTGAGACGGCTTTTTAGTTTAGTGTGTTACCCTAACTGTGGATGCATTGTCTGGAAGCTGAGAGTGCAGCTGACGATCTTATTGTGTTATGTATACTGACAGTTGATGCCGGGAGCGACACCGAACCGCTGCTGCCACACTGTGATTCATTCCAAGGTAAAAAGAATTAGTATCCTTCTAAAAATACTTCGGTCTCGGTGCTATTTATCTGCGTGGAAAGAACTCTCTGGTGAAACACCACTCCTCAACTTCTGATATTTAATCCACAAATGTATGCGCTTGAGAAAAACAGCATGATAGTATTTTTGTATTAAAGAGGGATTCCATCCTCATGATTGACGCGAATGACGGCTAGCCTTCATTCCAATGTTTCCATTTTGTATTTTGACTGAAAATACTCCCTTGCTCTATGATCAGAATATCCAAGCTTGTTTCAGTGTGTAGCATTATCCATAGCATAAATGCTGGCAAATAAATTTGAAAGCTAATTTTACAATGAAGAAGAACATTAAGATTATTGATGATAAATGCCTCTTAGATGATATTTAGAAATTAATTTTTCATGTTTTCTTATTGGGTGTTTTAAGATAATCCGCCGTACGTTCATACATGTGTATGATCTTTATAACTCATTCGTGGGAGATGTGTACAAATTTCGAGGAATTGATGTGCCCAGTAAATTAAATTTAGTATGTTCAACGTGTCAAAGTTTGTGTAAATATTCACGTAAAATTCTAGTCTCTTGGTGGGAAATGCAAAAGAATGTTATGATTATGAGAATTATGAAATTATGAAAAATTCAAAAGAATGAAAAGAGTAGTAATTTTGTTTAGTGTCACGCATATGATAATTAGGGCTCAGATATCCAAGACGCCAGTCAAGCGCAAAAAAGTGTTGTAAATAATCAAGGTTCATGTACACTAGGGTATTCACTCAGGTTGTGTGGCGCGGCGAAGCATAGGCAAAGATAAATCAAAAGATTTACACGACGCAATTGAAAACTTTTGTGATATAGTGTTTCGGAAAGAACAATTAAGAGGATATGAATAGTGGGTTATTCTTCGCAGTAGCCTCCTCCCGGCAACGAAGTCTTGAGTAAATTGGTCCCACGTGTCCGCTACAAGTCGTAAGTGATATACTCTACGAAGATTTGATCAAAACACGTTTCAATGAAGTCAAATTTGGATACGAATTAGAGCGAGCCTCAATCTTCAAAATTCACCAAATTCCAAAAGTTAGTATTGAATTAATATCGTGGTATTTCGAGACAAAAATTTTCGGATACAAATGCCTGGAAATTATACTAATGCTGATCCCGATAACTCTTGGCTGAATGACCTGCAGCTTCATCTTGTTGAAATCCATTACGAAGATTTTGAACCAGAGTCATCCAAAGAAAAACTTTGTCAATCTATGAGAAGAATTAATTTTTCTGATGAATATTGATTCCTTTTTCAAAGAAAATCAAAGTTTTGAAACACCAGTCTAGAAATAGCTTTTGAATATTGCGGTATGTTTTGTTTGCGGTTTAGTCACATCCACGTTTTGTACATTAAAAAAAATGTTTAGTGCGTTTGTATAAGGAGTTTAGTAAATAAGTAACAAGTATTGTATCATACTTGGTTTCGAATTGCAAGAATTTACTGCAAAAAGAATTCGCTGCTATTTATTGTTTATAGGCCACTGCATGAGGGAAAACGTTTTTTCTGTTCTCCAACGTACATTTATGTGAATGCCAAGTCGTCTCTGTGCATGTTGTTCTAATTTACTTCAGATGTGTGCAAATTACTATGCAAAATGCACTAAATTAATGCTCAAATTCCTTTGCGCTTTTATTCCTGCACTCACATACATGTATGTAGGTTTACCACGGAACAAGCTACGTACTTCCATCCCTAGAATCACTGTATCCGAATGCGGCCACCACCGGAACAAGCACTGGACTTTCGTTCGAAGAAACCATTAAGCTCGTCTCCATGAGCTGACTACTAACAACGGCCACGTAGTCGAAAGATCTTTCCGTGGACACTGACTTCGTATCAAGTACCCAACGCTTAAGCACTCAAGTACTCAACGCTCAAGCACTCAACACTCAAGCACTCAACGCTCAAGCACTCAACGCTCAACCACTCAACGCTCAAGCACTCAACGTTCAAGCACTCAACGCTCAACCAGTTAACGCTCAACCACTCAACGCTCAAGTACTCAACGCTCAAGCACTCAACGTTCAACCACTCAACGCTCAACCACTCAACGTCACGACGGAACAAGAGTGACGGAGATAGTACTCTCGATGTACTACAACTCTAGTTGTTTCTATCATTTTTTCAAAAAATTTGCATGAACTATGTTGCTTTTCAGATTTTCATCATTTTATCACCCTCGCTTTAATGCTCATAGTCATATTACCAATTCATTGATGTTTTATATCTACCTTTAAGGAAACCTAATTCTGTGATTTCTGTTATTGCATTTCGCGTTTTTCCCCTAACCAATGGGAAAGGCCGATCACTCTCGCTTTGCACAATGGGACCTGCGCTTTGATGTGTTATGATCAACTGTTATGAAAGATTTATGGAGTTCTGCTGAAGGTTTTCGTGATTTACTGATGGAAATACGCACAATAACATTCCACCGACTAACCTACGTTATTTTCTCTCCTCCATGATTTAAAATTCACTGTGCATGTGTACACTTTGAATTTATTGAATGAAACTAAGGCTTCGCATCAGTACACACCAATGCTAGTATATACCCGTGATGTTTACTATACATTTGCACGAATTTCTTTTAATATTTCATCATAAATAAACTGGAAAATTCGAGTTCTGCTGTGCATAGGAATATTCTGTACAGGTCTGAGTAACTGCACGGACAAACCCCGCACTCCGCTGGGTCAGTACCTGCTCTCGCTGGTGACAGCTGCCAACTCAACTGATCTAACGGCAGGCGTCTACAGGCTGGCGGTTGAGAGACCTGAGACTGAAGGCACGGCAATATTTGTGGTGTTCGTTGGTTCAGGTGAGTGATGAGAACTTTAAACATGCGCTATTAATTTACACATGCTGCAGACGTATTATGATAGGACAACTAGTATAGTTCTGTTTTCGCTAACCAAATAATCATCGTTACTGGAGTCAGAACAAAAATGAGTTAATTAGGAACGAAGTCAATTCGTGAAGCGAAAGAAAATTATAAATACTCTATTCAATATTGGTATTGATCCTTAACTGTTAATATTATTGAGATGTAATTTACTCTTTACAGTATTTTTTTCGAAGTTAAATTTAGAAGATTTGATGTCTAATCCTATAAATAAATACTCGGCGGATTTTGGATGGTCTAGTGTGAGTGAGTGCCTTCGTATTTTGCTTTAAACTTCTGAAGCAAAAATACTGCAAATTTGCATGAATGTTTTTTGGTATGAAGCTCAAATTTAGAGAGACCAATTTCAAAAGCATACATGCTGATAACTCGGAAATTTTCACTAAGGGAGAGATCAATTCATCGAATTTGTTAAGTGAATCACACGTGCGAAATTCTTAAACGTATTCTTGGATGAAATTTGGCATAATGCTCAGCTGTGGTGGATTTCGGTTAAACGAAAAATTGTTGTAGGAACCGCTGCTTGTATATACGAGTAGAATATACGAAAAAATGTTACTTTTTTAAGCATCGTCAAAAATAAATCTTTGTTGCTAAAAACTGACAATTTATCATTCTTTCGATTAATTTTTTGAATTTAAATTGACTTTATTTATGCTGGAAACACCTTAACTTTACACTAGCTTCTAAACAAATATTTTTCATACGCTCTAACTGCACTGCATCTCCCAATAATTTTGTTACACTGAAATCCACACTACTCTTGGCAAACATTTCCGAAATTCACCCGTTGTTTGCATTTTTTGCAAATATCCATTTCTAACTCTAGAATGAAACCGTGTAATTTATTTACAAGCATACATCACGTGCGCCAAGTCAGAGACATTTAAAATAAACGGCCTAAAGGAAGTTGTTTACTAGAGTCAGGTATTACGAGGAGTGTGTGTTAGAACTGTAAGCATGCTTACTGAACAATGCTATAGTATACAAAGACTGCATTCTCATTATTTTTCTCAGATTACCCAATTCGTGACGACTATTTCAAAATTGTAAGAGCTTTTGAAATTTTCAGTTTGAAGTTACAGCAAGATTTTCGTTTATCGCCTGACTCTGGCGATGACGCTAATAGCTCTTTTGTGTTCGTTTAGTTTTGATTCGTACGTATTTAGTACTGCGCGTCAATAACCGAGTCGTATTCTCGGACTCTTCTCCTCTTATAACATGCGGCAGCATTGCTCGACTAATTCCTTTTATCAAGAGATATGCCACGAAAAATTTCGTATTGCAGATTCATGTTTAGTTAATTTTGATCGTTGCAACGTGGAATGGCTATTTATTGATAAATTGAAGCTTTCTTTGAACGAAATACTGGGTATACGAATTATCAGAGCGGCCACCTTATTATTTTTCCTTTCCTTTTAACGGAGGACTTCTCATGCTTTCAATATCTTAGTGGTTAGAATTAAATTCTGAGTGCTTTTTTTCTTACTTCCAAATTCTTTACTAACAATTAGTCTAGGCCTAAAATATGGTAACTAAATATTTTTGTGATTTCTGTTTTCCATTCATTAATCTCTTCCTAAAGAAGATTCGCAAAAAGATTTTTCTAAATTTATTCCATGAGATTAGTTTAAACTATTTATATCAACCATAAAACAATTATTAAAGAAAACTAAGCATCTATTTTGAATTGTCCTTCCTTTTCAGTGGCATAGAGACTAGTATTTATAAAAATTTTAAACTGAAGAGTGAATGAATTTCACCGTTTCATCCCATTCATGGTCATGACATTTATACATAGAAGTCATGAATGATAAACCGTACTACTCCGTGGTATAATGCTATTTTCACACTAATGTTCATTAATTTCCCTCTTTTTACCTGAATATTTTCATCGCAAGGTAACATTTGCCCAAACTCAAAAATTTTACTAAGTAAATTTTGCAGTTCGTGTCACGAAGCATTTTTGCTGGATTTTGATTCATTTAATGCTAGCTCTTAAACGTTTTCTGCAGTCATAAATACGTTAATTTCTTTTTAATAATAATGTAAATTTCTCACTACGTTATTCCGGCTGTAAATTTAGGTCCAATTCAACCTGCTGTCTGTTAACAGGAGTGCGTCACGTGATAGAAGGCGACTTGCCGTCCGTCACTCCAGACGTGAGTGTCAGTGTAACCCAGGATGACTTGTACTCCATATTTTCGGGCACCTTGCCTCCTCTTCAGGCGTATTTATCAGGTCGTTTAAGCGTGCAAGGGAGCGTGCAAATGTTGGTCGGCTTGCAGGCATTACAAGAAGTTCATCAGAGTCTTTACACACAAAACAAAAATGAGGCATTTGTGGCATAGGGTTCCGCCCGCGCTGGTGAAGGCAAAACTAAACGGGCTTGAAAATTTGCTATTTGGGAGAGGAACATTGTCGACACTGTTACCTTTGCATTGAATATGTTCTCAGTTCCTCTACACCACTATACTTTCTGGTAGTGGATTTTAAATATTCTCAATAATTGCTGGAAGATGTTACCTTTCCATTGAATATGTTCTCAGTTCCTCTACACCACTATACTTTCTGGTAGTGGATTTTAAATATTCTCAATAATTGCTGGAAGATGTTACTTTTCCATTGAATATGTTCTCAGTTCCTCTACACCACTATACTTTCTGGTAGTGGATTTTAAATATTCTAAATAATTACTGGAAGATGTTACCTTTCCATTGAATATGTTCTCTGTTTTTCTATCCCACTATACTTTTCTGGTTGTGGATTTTAAATATTTTAAATAATTTCTGGAACGTATTACCCTTTCAGTAACCTATTCATTTAAAAACGCTTTATCCTGAAAATGTTCATATGATATGTTTATAGTAAAGCTATTAGGTGATTTAAGAAGTTGTAATGTACAAACTAAGAATGACACTTTCTAGTTTGGAGCTTCGAAGCACAAGTGCAAGTCCTCTCTCAGATTCCAGCCTTTTGCCTCAACCAGCCGCGGGCACCAAGCTTTGCTAGTACAGAAATAGTTTAGGCTTTCTAAAGAACCGTGATGAGCAGGCACCCGCATTAGACCTTAACTTTAGAACGGTAACCTGGGGTCATTTTCTCTACCACGCTTTTCACGCGTCTGAAATAGAGGGCTACCATTCTAGGGTTAGAGGGCTAATAGGGCTAATGGAGTACCTATCATAACGTATTTGTGCAATATAAGCTAGTGATTTCCATTACCAAATGTAGTAATTATTATATATTATTCTTAAGGCGAATAGGATTTAGGTATTATAAAGTATTTCTACCACGAAAGAAAACAAGCATTTCATGGTATTCTTCTCTGGCGCGTGGCATATTTCTAAATTTTTGCAATCTATCTCTGTTTTGATTTTCTACTGTCGAATATAATTTTGTACATACAGCCATAAAAATATGCCATCAACACATACTCAAATTTTCTTTAATTCTACATACACACATGATCAATTTATTTAAAGATTGGATAATAAACATTCTCGCCAATGACGATTTTAAAGGCTTCTTTACATCTAGAGAGAACAAAAAAGTTTAGCTCCTGTATTTAAAGGTATTAGGAACTTTAAACTAATCTAGATGCAGTTGAGAATATCACCTTTAGTTGAGTGATTAGTAGAAGGAAAATTAATCATCACACTTTATTTCATAACACCATGTTTCGGAAGAATGAGACAAAATGCTGTTAGATCGATGCTGCATTTCAAGTACTCTTTTTGTCGCTTCTCTTAATATTAGTACCCAATTTCTTGAGCGCTAGTGGACCGTGTATATACATTTTCAATTATTTATTCGTGTTTTAAAATAGTTGACAAACTCTGACGAGTGGAGTATGCAGTAAAGCATGGTTGCAACATGACGTGATTGGAGGATCTCGCTATGCACAAGTGGTGTGTGTGGCCGAGCAATTGTGGAATTACTTCTCATCTATGGAAGGGATACGCAGCAATGTATTATACAGGATGCGGCAACATGACTTCCCTTTTTCAAAGCGCTTCGCTTAAAAAGAAAAGAAGTTATGTCGTCTCACCCTGTATAAAAGGGATACGCAGCAATGTATTATACAGGATGCGGCAACATGACTTCCCTTTTTCAAAGCGCTTCGCTTAAAAAGAAAAGAAGTTATGTCGTCTCACCCTGTATAAAAGGAATATGAAGCTCTGTAAAGAGAGGTATTTCTCTAAGCATATCTAGAACAAGCTTGTGCAACAAAACGTTCTGCATCTCTGGGTAATGGTAAACCACGGTTAAAGGAGACTAATATTTCTCCAGTTTATTTTTATGGACACAAAGCAGCGAAGGAACATAATGATCGACTTTCACCTGGAAGTGTGTTTCGACCGTAAACAACAAAAGATTATCGACTAAAAAATGACAAACCCTGTTTGTTTAGCTCTAATTCTGGCATGCCCTCGAACTGTAAACTCAATCCACTGCTTTTGGCTCCTCATCAGTAAACTCGGCTGCTGAGTGACCGTGTTTATTCTAACTAAAACTGTTGCAGTCAAAATGAAATTTAATCAAGTGGTCACTAAGCTGCTTAATATCGTTGCGTGTGAGACTAAAGCAGTGTGACAAAATTACTGAAGATTTGTTATGGCAAAAGTGCATATGATTACCCTTCCCTCGTAGTTGCATCTGAGTTTAAATATACAATATATTATTGTAGTTAACACGTTTGAGTACAAACATTCCACTATCCATGCAATTCATTTTTTGACATTTTTTCTGATCTCTTCACAAAAAGTTTTTCATGGGAATGTATATATATAAATAAATAGTTAAGATTCTAACTACAGTTCCAGCGATAATATAACATTTGTATGTATTCGAATTTTCCTTCATACTACCAATTGCTAAACTGAAAAATTCCCGTTCCTTTATTTTGTATTTCTTTAGAGGGAAGATGCTTCACATAAAATTGACTAATTACTTGGATATCAGAGTAATTACTTGGATATCAGAGTAATTACTAGCATATGAGTTGTTAAGAGAGTTTGTAACCGCTTGAAGGAAGGAAGACGAGCCACCTGATGGAACGTTGTTACTATTTACATGCCCATGAATTACTGAAGGGAATTTAGTGAGTGCTGGATTGAAGAATTCCTGCCACAGTAGTGGAGGTTGTGATTAGTGGAGCTAAGGGATGCAGCTGCAGTGTTGAATGTTGTGTGTGGCAGTTGTGTTGAACTAAGGGAGGCAGCTGCAGTGTTGAATGTTGTGTGTGGCAGTTGTTTTGAACTAAGGGATGCAGCTGCAGTGTTGAATGTTGTGTGTGGCAGTTGTGTTGAACTACGGGATGCAACTGCAGTATTTAACGTTGCGTGCAGAAGTTTTGGACGTTGTAAGTAGCCGCAGTATTGAATGTTGTGAACAGCTGCAGTATTGAATGTTGTGAACAGCTGCAGTATTGAATGTTGTGAACAGCTGCAGTATTGGATGTTCTGAGTGGTCACAGATTTGAATTGAATGATTATAAGCCCACGACATCAAATATCATTTATAGGATCAAATGTTATTAACTATAGAATTAACTCTCCCCTCAAAATATTAAATCAACGAATCATCGTTCTAATTTTTGTTGTTTGGGTTTCAAGGAATTTCCACGTTTATTTCTGAGTGAGCTTTGAGACTTTATCTCTAAGCTTTCACATTGGGGACTCTGATTTAGACACCAATTCTGTATATTCAGCTGCCGGACTCGCAGCTACTGTTGCTTGCATGTTTGAGGTTAGTCATGTTGATTTGCTGAAAATATAGATAGCTTCTGGGTCAGTACTCGTAACCAATAGAACAAGTTGGTTCAAATGCAGTGAGTGCAGGAATGCCCGCTTTCTTGTATGTGAATTCTCAGCATAGGTCACTAGTACAGGTGACCTTTAAATATCTCTAGAACTTCCTTGAGTCATAGTTTAGTTAGTGCATGAATGGTATAAATTACGTAATACAAATGAATGCAGGTGTCACTTTTAAAAAGGGATTCAATATCTATCGATGTGAATGCAAAGGTAGATTGCTGTTTTTGAAGTTGTCCATGAATTTCTAAATGGGCTTATTGAGTACAACTTAAAATTTGCAGTACAATAAAATTATTGCAATAGAATATGTCTCGCTCGCTGAGTACAGATATCTGTTACATAATTAGTTTATAACTTAGTCAAAGTTATTTCTGGCTGTTTGTCATAGTTAGAATACCCTATTATTGAAATTTCTTCAATCTAATTGACAGAATTGGGTTTACGTAGCTGAATTTAAAATTCCACATTTTATTCCGAGTAGAGAAGTGCTTCATAAATATTGTATTAATTTCTATGAATGTTATACTACTTCATCAAAAGTATTATACACGGTTATTGTTTAGCCTAACTTTGGGATTTTTTACGTTTTTTTGTGTGTTTGTGTGGCAGTTCAGATTAGAGATTTATTGTACAATTTACACTACGGGATCAAGTCGACGAATAGAAATGTCAATGAGGAAATGAGTATGCAAGAGAAAAGAAAATTTAGCTAAATATTCAGAGAGCTTTAGCACAATTTACGATTAGTTTATAGTGGTATTTTATTAGTGAGATGCAGATGGCCTAGTAACGCTTGAATACTTCATATATATAAATAAATATTCCTGAGACTTGTGCATCTGTATAATTCGTTTCCTGTACAAAAATGACATAGTTGTTAACAATGTTTGCCTTTCAGTGGTTCCTTTTCTTTCTAGAAATGCGAGTCACTTCCATTTAAATAATTGAACTGCTCAGTAGAGTGTACAGCTGAAAATTATACGTAATTATCTTGGAGATGCATGTGTGGCTTGGATAGAATTCAATGAACTGCTCTCAATTTCGTGGATAGAATTTTAAACAAAAGGGCTCGAAAAATTTCCATTAAGATTTTTTCAGAATTGAGATGAAATCACGGTATGCAGACACCTACAGCCCTTCTATCGGAATGTTTGTAATTGTGTAAGCTGTAATTGGCAACAGTAATTAAAGTGATAAATTTTCATCGAACTGTCACAAATAAACCGAAACATCGATGCTTTCATTTCTGAATTCGATAATGTTTTATGTTGAGTTTGGAAATGCAGCTCTTTGCTGGCATATTAAGAATGATATATATTGCAGATGTAGACTTGTATGCCTGAGAACTATGATACTTATAATTCAATGTTAAAATTTTCTTTTAAAATGAGATGTTATACTGAAACGGGAGTGCAATTATATATGCTCCAGAGTGTGTACATGGAAGGTAATTCTTAGTAATAAATCAGCAATTCATCGCAACTTAGAGTTCAATTTTTCTTGGTATGCATAGGGAACAAAACAAAATATTCAGGGAGTTGGAAGTTATGACCAAAATATCTGAACAATTATAGAGTGAAGACAGAATGCACAGTGCATGAAAACACTGTCGAATATACGAAAAACTACATTTTTTGTGTAAAGAACTCACAAAATAAACCACTTCAGATTCCATTTTCACAGTCAAACTGACGTAACAAAAAGTACGGAGAAATAATTTCGACTGAAACCTGTCTACGACAACGATAATCATGACAAGCATCCTCACGATTGAATTTTGAATCCCTGTCACAAATTTGTACAATTTTATCAACCACATAGGCCAGAGTGAGGTTTCCAAACTGTCATTTCCGCGCACTCAAAGCTCTATATACGAGTATCTACCCACAGTGTCGGATTGATAACAAATGAGGTCTTGTGCTTGTTGAGCTGTTCAAATATAATTTGAGTTGAGTTATATCCTTTACTTAGGCTCTGAAGAAGGTAGGTCTGCAGTGCTTACACCGACAGTCGGTCTAGCTAACATACTCAGAAAATAGGAGCATTTAAGAATATTACATGCCACCTGGTAGGATATCATTTCGACATGTTCAGGCAAATTTCATACGTACCAGAGCCCAATCTCAGGCAATGTTTTTCGGGGAATTTTGTGGCTTAATTTTGGGTTTGGTTGTTGGATGTGCGATCAGTATGGAAAAAAGAAACAAAGACATTATTGCCATTTCGTTAATACCTGCATCATAACAAACTTGCAAGCTATTGTGCCTTAACCAAAGCCCCAAACATGTCTAACTCTGTCGTACACCCATACTCATGGGATTCCAACTGCCTCTAACTGGGTGGGCAGTTGGAACCCCATGGGCCTAACTGCACTGCTCAAAATGATTCATTACAGTATTCCCAAAATCCTAATATAAAGAATACACACACAAATATAGTTCACAGTGATACTATTCAGCCTACAAGGCTCTGATGAGTTTCAAACCAATTAGACACTAAATAGACCCAAAACAGACAGTTACCAGTCGATCGTGCATATATGACATGCCTTTCTCATTTCCTACTATTCATTTCATTTTCTCCTTCTGTTCTTAGTAACACTCTGTGACAAACTCTTATTTTTCCTTACTTCTCTTGTTAGCATTGCCCCCACCACCACAGATCACACAATGAAATAGTATACTAAATAAAATGTCCACAGTTAAGATAATCATTTAATATTTTGATGTTGGACAAAAATTGTAGTCATAAATTTGCGGAAAATATCGATCCTAAATCCCTCAGTGGTGATTAATAATAAAGACAGCTTACCCAAAATAGTTGGATAACAAAATTTCCATATCCTTTTCTTACATATTAAGACTATTTATACATTTAGTATAAAAAGTCCTTCAAGTTTCATTTATAGATGGATAGATTTTCCAATCGTAGAGCCACTGTTGAACCACAACCGGGCTCATCAGAATCATCACAGCCTATCACCACTTTAAAACTTATCCAGATGAAACCAACAGTGCTTCACTAAAGTAAATTGCTATTTTGAGTTCCCTCTAAGTTTCGAGGCAGGAATAAACGTCATCTCCTTCCACATGTAGTATATACAATTCTATTTGCAGATTCTTTAGTATATAGTCTACTTACATATCTACAATAATCATTATGTGCCTAATACTTAGATAATATTTTGTGGGCCTTACTGATGTTTTTCGTTTATTTTAAAAATTGTATTCTATCACGTTACAACGAACATCTTCCATCATATGACTATCCGTATCGACGGACATCTTCTTCTGGACGTAGTCCGTTAATGAGGGATTTGAGTCTTTTGAGATTTTGTGGCATCATAGCTTGACGGTACGTGGGTCGAGATGGTCGGCTGCGGAAGCTCTTGAGGGGATCTAGGGTGGAGCCTGTTTTCTGAAAGAATGATAAAGGCTGTGTTGAATTATAAGGTGAGAATTGAGCGAATGGAGAATAAAAGGTGGGTTAAACGAATCTTTGAATAGAATCTGAGTGAAAGTGTTTGGGAGAAAATTTACTGGGGCATGCAAGAAAACTGAAGATTCAGAAGACTGTTTGTGTTAGAATTGGAAGAACTATGGACGATTGGTTATTGAGAGGTCATGGAGGTAAAGGAATGGATTGGGATTGCAATAAGTGGAAGAAAGAAATTGTAAAACTAACAAAAGAGTATGGCCTGGACGAATGGAAGCATAGTATGAATGGGAAAACTACTTTAATTTAGTATGCCAGTAAGAATGTACCAAGATTTGAAACGTTTTATGATGGAAGTTTTAGCAGCCAACTCTTGTTTGCTGTCAGATGTAAGGCATTAAGTGTGAATAGGCATACATGGAGGTGGAATGAGGGGAATACAAGGTTATGTCTGCAGTGTAACAGAGGAGTAGAGGAAACAGTTAAACATCTGGTCCTGGAATGTAGTAAATATGAACATGAGCAAGAGAGCCTCATGGATGTGGTCCATGAGCAGTGCGGAGAAAACAAGTGGAGTGCAAGGTGTGTTGAAGAGAACTCTGGTATGAGATATCTTGTAGGGCTGGTATGAGATATCTTGTAGGGCTGGTATGAGATATCTCGTAGGGCTGGATGAGGAACGTAACATGACTGTTGTGGATGCAATGAGATTTCTTAGTGCATGCATGGAATAAGCAACAGTGATGTTGAATAGTCATTTTTTTCAATGTGACTATCTGCTAAGCATGCGGGGCTGTTTATGACAAGCTGGTTCTTCCAGTGATGCCCTCACTTGGTTGGTTCATTTGCATGGAGTGACTCAGGGTGGCCCCAGAGGAATTACTTTAGATAACCCTGGCTCACAGGAGAAAAATTCTGGGATGCCATTCTGTTGTATGCCTGTGTATTAGAGGGAATTGAAGGCTGTTACAAAAGCCTCAGCCAAATGCTGGCCCTTAAATCTAAGTCTAAGTCTGTATCATAACAACCTTTGGGATGGCACCCTATTGTGTATGTGTATTAGAGGGAATTAAAGGCCGTTACAAGGGTCCTAACCAGCATTAGCCCTCAAATCTAAGTAGGAGTCAAACTCTGACAACCTTTTGATCTGGGGCTACATGAACTAGTTTTTGAGGCTCCAAACAAACACGATCTAATCTAAACAACATAGAAAAAGTAAAACCCTGGCTCACAGGAAAAAAACTCTTGGATGCCACCCTGTTGTATGTGTGTATTAGAGGGAATTTAAGGTCTCTGCCAAATGCTGGCCCTCAAATTTAAGTCTATGACAAACATGCATGATAAGAAACTGCATGGTGTACTAATTATTGTATCTGAGATCCTCAGGGGTTGACTGCTTTCAGCACACAAATTTGGGGTTTTTCTGGCCACTTTTGGAGAGGATGCTAGGATGAAAATCTGCTACATATGTACTCCATTTCTAAAAGATAGGCTTGAAACAGATGATGGCAAATTCCTAAGTGCTAAGCATTACTGTGATCACCTCTATTGTGACCACTGTGGATAAATTAAGCACTAATTACTAATACATGTAGCTAATTTTTGTTGATACTGATCTAAGTTTTTTCAGGAAATAACTGCATCACACAGTGCTATAACAGTTCTTCTCAGACTACCTACAGTATTTTTTCCAATGGGCCAGGCACCAGTTATGTTAATTTAAGCTGAAAACAATAACAGAAGCTGATTCAGAGTACCAACAGTTGACAGCTCGTGGATCAGTACTGGTCTGCAGATCACTATTGGTTTGTGAACCACCATTCAAGTACCACTGTCCTAGAACAACAGACTGACGATGGCTTCCTAAGCAGCTTCTGTCCTTAGGATTTACCAATTAAATTGTTGTTTTCTAGGTCAAATGTATTAGAAGATCATTATGTCTCAATGATTGTTACATTTGCATAACTAGAATGACTCTTGAGCAACAATTAAATGGTTAAAAATACCAAGTTGTCATTTGTGATCATTTTATGTCCTATCCTAGTCAAAATTTGTAACTACAGCAAATGTAGTTCTGACAAGTGAATGATGAAAGCAGTGAAAGCCTTTTCATTAATATAAAACTTTATGCAAACAACTGGCATCAAGCAGCTATGTGCTTAAACCAATTGTGCTTACCATGTCTGCATTGTTTAATCTTTATATTCTTCTATTTTTTTTAGATACTAGCACCATCCCTACAGTACTGAGCAAGCCATGGCTAATGTTCAAAAAATGTAAGTGCATTAATGGAGTGTTGTGGTGTTCAGAGGTACTGGCTGTCATTGATGTTACTACTCTATTGTACTGTAAGATAGAAGTTGTTTTGTTAATGCCTAGTATATTTAAAACTACATTTTTCAGCATCACACATAAACATACAAAGGTTATAGTTACTGATATTAGATTTTGTTATGAAATTCATAAGGATGAAAAGTTAAAGCTGCTTGTAATTCTATAAAATATGAAAAATCTGGTAATACTGTGTGACAGGGCAAGTAATCACATTGAAACACATTCATATTCTGGTTTTCTAGTTATCTTTTTATTACAGATGTTAATGAGAATTTCACTTATTTACAAAAATATTTTTTCATTGTTATCAGTTTTATAATTTAAAAACTATGGGAAGAAATTATTTTAGTGTGGTGAAATATTAGGTTGTTACAAAAATAATGGCCGCTCGAAGGTCTGGGGTTTGAAAAGTAATTGTTACACAACTTTTTTAGTTTATTTTCGATGAACCTTGGCATGCATAATAATTAATGTGTGCTCATTAATATTTTGTAACTTCTTTTCAGACAGAACATAATTTTGAAGGATAGAATCCCTCCATGATGAACATGACAAAACATGACCTTCGCCTACTTTTGTTGCACGAGTTCAAACTTGGGCACAATGCCTCCAAAGCTTCTGCCAATATCAACTGAGCATGGGGAGAAGAGTCCACAAGGGATCGGACAGTACGAAGGTGGTTCGGGAAATTCCGGAGTGGTGATGAGAGCCTTAAAGATGATGAGGGTAGAGGATGTTTGGGTAGTCTCGAGAACGAGCAATTGCATGCGGTTGTTGAGCAAAATCCACGTCAAAGTGTTAGAGAAATGTCTTAGACACTTGGTGTCAGCATTGCAACAGTCTCGCGCCAATTGAAGATTATTGGAGAGGTGAAAATGCTCGATAAATGGGTTCCTCGTGAGCTCAATGAGAATCAAAAGCTTAGGCGTTTAGAAGTGTGCTCGATGATCTCTCTGCGCAACACCAACGATCCCTTTCTTGACCGAATTGTCACTTGTGACGAGAAGTGGGTCCTTTATGATAACCGTAAACGATCACGTCAATGGCTCGATCGTGATGAGCCCCCCAAACACTTCCCAAAGCCAATGTTGCACCAGAAAAAGATAATGGTGACTGTCTGGTGGTCTGCAATAGGTGTTATTCACTACAGTTTTTTGGAAGTCAATGAGACCATTAATGCAGCGAGATACTGCAATGATCTCGCTGTTATGCATGCTCGATTGAGCGAAAAGAGACCGGCATTAGTGAATCGACGTGGTCCAATTCTGCTCCACGATAACGTGCGACCACATGTTGCAAGAATGACCGTCCAGAAACTCACAGAACTGGGATACGAGACTTTACCTCAACCTCCATATTCTCCAGATCTTTCCCCTACTGATTATCATTTATTCAAGCGCTTAATCACATTTTTGGATGGTAAAACTTTTAGGTCTAAACAAGAGGTGGAAACGACCTTCAAAGATTTTGTTGCATCACAGCCATTAACTTTTTATCAACAAGGGATAAATAATCTCGTAGTCCGATGGCAGAGATGCATAGCTGCTCAGGGTTCATATTTTGACTAAGTTTAACATCTCTATTGTTCATTTACCAAGGATTAAATGCATTCTTCTGAAATCGGCCATTATTTTTGTAACAACCTAACACAATGTTTTTCATCAATTAGAATATGTTTTGATGTCTAAACCTAAGGACTAGCAGAATGAAATTCAACTAAAACTTTCCTTTGTTTACTGTTTTACTGTGAAACATTTTCAGTCTTATGAAAGCAAACAAAATAAATATAATAAGCAATAGCTGGGTGTAATTATGTGTCTGTGAAAGGCATATCTAAATCTAATTTAATAAATTATTTTTCAGACTCGTGTGTGGCAGTGTGAATGGTAACTTCTCTACCCTGTTCAAGAGAGTACGTGTTGTTGAGGGAAAGGCTGGGCCTTTTGACCTGCTGTTATGTGTTGGTGATTTCTTCTCTGCAACTGATAACAGTGAATGGGAGCTTTATAAATCTGGTTCAGCCAAAGGTATTGTTAACTGTAGAAGCGTGGTATTATATTATTTACAATTGTTTATCCCAATAAATCATTTGTGCTGTGTTGTATGGTTGATCATAACTGCTGTGGTTTTTCTAGATTTAACCCTTGAATACGAATGTACTCTTCCTAATCTTACAAATTGTTATTTACTCGTTTACTGCAATATGATCAAGGGGTGGGTTACGCGGTACTTTCATATACAGTAATCCCTCGTTTATCGCGGGTGTTACGTTCCGGCACCACCTGCGATAGGTGAAAATCCACGAAGTAGCAGCACCATACTTATTTTATTATTTTACTGTACATGTAAGAAGAAAAAAGAAATAAATTTATTTATGGACTATCTCATCTATTCTGTGTCTTCAACCGTATCGTGTCCAACAACGCATTCAAATGTATGATTTATTCATGAACTGAATATATGCTGCACATAATACTAACATATATTTTAATTTTCAGTTATGATAATACAGTAACTTTGAGATAACGTTCATTGCGCGCCGTTCGATGTTCGTGAGCCAATCAGAGCCGAGGATACAGAACGCAGCTGTGGTCACGTAGTTGTCTCAGATATGCCATTAACAAAACTCGAAAATATTTATTTACAGATAAATATTGATAATATTCCTAATGTATTATAAGTACACATATTCTGTGATAATGCCAACAATAATAATAGTAAGCATAATAATGTTAATAATTCTTAGGCATGTTTATTTTTTCTTGTTTTATAACTTTCAGTGCCCCTTCCAACTTATGTCCTGGGTCCTACTGATGAAAAACTGAAAAGCTTTTATCCAGATATCAGAGGGTGTGAACTTGCAGCAAATATTATATACTTGGGTGAGTGTTTTATACATTATGATTCACATTAAAAATTTTCTATGCTTCTCTGCTTTGATCTTCTTTTTAGTAAATCTTTGTGCAAGATGCTATTTGTATACCAGATGATGTGATAGTTATTGCTGGTTATGCTCTTTTCCTTGAAAAATTGTCTTTTTATGAGATACCTAGAGAAAGGTAGCTTTTCCATTTGATGACCTTCACCAGTGTTGTTCTAACAACAGCCTACTGTACTTTATCTTGTAGGCTGTTGTTAAATGAAGATGTACAAAGAAAGAAAGTTGATTCCATTCAGGTATGCTTTATGTATACAACGATTTTAAAATTTAATTGTTCCCGTCCATCTTGTGACGTGAAGTAGTCTTGTGGAGATGTGCAATAGTCTGGAAATTTGAGAAAATAGTCAGTTTGTCAGCCTATCTAGTCCCTGAGTCATAAGTAGAGAAAATTACTACGTCTCGGCTCCTGGGGTATGTGTGTGATTGCGGGATGTGATTAAGGTCCCTGTGTGTGATTTAGTTGTCTGAGCATGGTTACGGTGCATGTGTGTGATTGATGCCCTAACTTTAGACGGCATTGGACTTGAGTAGCAACCCAAGAATGAACCAAACAACTCGTCCCTGTTGCCATCTTCTATTCTGTTCTATTTAGATGGAATAATATTAATGTTCATAAATTAGTGCACATTGTTTGTGTTTGCTTGAAATAGATTATAGTTGTCTGACACAGAATGGTCAATTAATGCTTGAATGTTAGTAATTCTGTAGCTGTTGCTTGATGTGACCTAAAAACTGTATTTATTCACACCTTGTTTATAACTTATTTTGCTGTGCAGGTCCCAGTGGCATTTACCTCACAAGCTCTAAACTGCGTATTGCTTACCTCAGTGGATCTCGTGATGCGTCTGCTGATTTATGTGGATACAATAAAGAACAGGTTTGTTTTTAAGCGAAACTCAAGGTTGTTCCATTCTACATTTGTCAAAAATTAAGTATATTTTTGACAACTGTACTTGATTATCTCAATGATATTTTAATTTAGATCTTCCATATATGTGATATTGTTAAACATTGACAGAAGTAAGGTCATTTAGTTGTGTTGCTCTGGGTAATAAATTTCTATGGCTTTAATATCACGTAATTTATTTAACAACTTCCAATACTGACCTTTGTTGTATCTCCTCGTTTCTTTTTCAATCACAGCATCTGATTTTCACACATTTATTTTCTCTTTTTTTGTACGTGAAGGTCTAAAATCTCTGCACCACACCAAATGGTAAAAATGATAACACTCTGTGTTTTTATTCACCTCAAAGAGGTACCTACTCAAACACAAGATTAGTTGCGAAGTACAAAAAATTATATCTTATGAAAAAATAAAAAATTTAGGTTACACTCTTGGTGTGAATAGTCAAATTGTTCTGCTTCAGTCAGTAGGGTGTGGTGATGATGTGACTTTTCTGGCAAACCTTGCCAAAGGAAAGGAAAATATCCAAGAGATATTTCTTCCAGCTTTCCCTGTGGACTGCTACTGAACCAGCAATATTTTTTATTAGAGTCTGTTGTAGATTTATCCCTAGAGTTTGGATGAGGCTGCGTTTCCTTATTGTCCCCTTTTTAATGATGCAAGTCACCGATTGACCCTTAACTTCAAAATCTTTCTTTCGATTGCTATCTTGCTGGACTTTTTGTCTCTAGAAGCTTATGCTTGCTTTAATTTGAGTTTACATAAAGTTATTTGAAAAAAATTTTATTGAGCTTTTATGTAGATTCGATAGACCTCCTTCAAGCCTATTATCTGAACTCATTTTCCAACTATAGAATAGAATGAGGCAATAGGAATGAGCCTTTCGGCCCATTTTTAGGTTGATTCCCAAGTTCCATGCCCATACCTGATTATTTTTCCTTTCAGATCAAACAACTTGAAGCTGAAGCGCGGCAGTCAGGAACTATTGACATATTGGTGACCAGTCGTGTTCCCAAGCATATATCTAAATTTGCTACAAAGCAGGTAATGCGTTTGCTGTGTGCTTTTATGTGTTGGAAATTTATCCGCAAATTTACTCTTTTTACTTCTTCAAAGAATCATGAACCCCTTTCTTATCCTAGACAGCGCTTAGTATACACATTGTTACATCTGGATTTTCTTGCACCAAAGCCAGGTAGAATTACTCATAAAAAATGCACATGCTTGTAATAATATCCTGACTTGATGAAACGATCAGTAGTCAGATGTGCTTTTCAAGGTATGATAGTGAACTGCAGTATTCGTGTTTGAAGTATTTGCATTTTCATTCATTGTGCCTTAAATTAGGTATTGATATGTTATTTCAACAGTAAGGTCTGCACCCAATCATTTGATGCACCCAAGACATTTTTGAGAAATTGAAGAAATGGCCTGGCAGACCAACTGAATGTTTCTAAGTTTGTTTGCTAAGGATCTGAGGAAAAAACAAAAAGTAAGCACATGTGTCACAAAATACTGAGCTTATGCAAGAAGTAGTTGAATGATGATGAGGGAAACACAAAACTTTATGAAACTGCAAGACAGGTTAGTATTAAACTGTAGAAGAAGACTATTTTAAGAGCGCAAGGAAACATTCGGAGGGTACTGTATATAGAAATAATATGTCAAGCATGGTCAGAGTAGTGTACAGCACATTCAAACTTACTGGAAGGCACAAATGGTGTTAGCGCAGGATCACAAGCAATAGCACACAGACAAAAGAAAATTAATAATTGAGCAAGGGCTCGATAAAATTGCCGTGGTACGAATGAAAAACTAGAAGTTCTTTATAATATTGCTATTGTTTTCGAATTATGCACTTTGGGCTTCAAGATTGATGATTGCTGAAATTTTCCCATGAAATTGTAAAATTATTGTGTAGAATTTAGATTCGGATTCAATCCGGTTAATGGTAGCCGAACTTCAGGATATTTTTTACAACTATTCAAGTATATTTAGTGCGTACCTAGACAGCGTTTGCTTTTTTGGGAAAGTATGATAGTTTATTATACAATATACTTGGAATTGTAGCTGGCATTTTTTATTTTTACTATCAGAATTTATGTTTCATATATGTAGTTTATCAGAAATGTATGTAAATTTGATTTCTCAATATTACTTACTGAGTATTACTTTTGATAAATATATTAATTTTCGATGTTATTAGTTTTGATAAAATATTTATTGAAATATTCAATCTTACATTAGTGCTTTTTTAGCTACTAACTTCACTGGAGTGAACAAATTAAGAGTGCCATAAGATTTTGTGAAAGCTAATGTATGCTGCAGAACTTACTCTTATTAATATAACGTTGATTGTGAATGGAAATTTTAAAGTTTCATTTCTTCATACAGGCAGATTTGGAGAAAGATTCTTGTGAACTAGTTTCTCATCTGGCCCTGAATATCCAACCTCGCTATCATTTCTCCGCTGCATCAGAACTCTTCTATGAGCGTTTACCTTACAGGTATGTTTGTATACGGGGCTTAACTGGAACTTGAAAAATTCTTGGTCAACTCAAAAGTTCCAGAAATGTGTGCAAAATAAGCTTCAACGTAAATACCAGGTAGGGCCAGCATCAATGTTTGGGTGAATTTATTTGTATTCTGATAATGTTAAGAATTGTTTCAAGCAAGCAGTTTATTCAAGACAATATATTGTTTGTATGAATGGGCCACAGCGCTTGTATTGACTGAGATTGGCCATGGGTAAGTGTATGGGTAAGTCTTCATGTTATACATATTTTAATAAAAACCGAAAATTTTATATAAATTAAATAAATTAATAACAATTTGAGAGGAAGGTTTTGCCTTCATTACCAAATTTGGGAGACGTTTGAAAAGTAATATAGACTTATTGTAGCAAAATTCAATGAAATGTACTCAAGTTTGACATCGTGTTTCAATACATGATTCATAGTAATATGTAATTTAAGTTTTATTGCACCATACCAAACTTCAGGAACAATACTGAGGATTTAGCATGCTTTAAAATGTAGCATGTTTTTCAAAACTTTTGCAGGAATCACCGTGTGTTACAAGAGGCAGCTCGGCATGTGACACGCTTCCTGTGCTTGGCCAGCGTGAACAACAGTCATAAAAACAGGTGGCTGTATGCCTTCTCCCTGACCCCAGCCCTGCACTGCAACCCTACTGACCTTGTAGCTCAACCTCCTGATGTCACTGAGCTGCCTTACTGTGCTGCCACTCTGTCATCATGCATCGAGGTGAGTTAGTGGGACTCATG